>LSSL01003000.1:0-14894 GCA_001953115.1 Smittium mucronatum | reverse complement strand
TCTATTATTTATGGCCTAAATATTTATAAATATATCCCAAATTATACAGTGTATTCATTAGAAAAAATAATTATTACTAATAAAAAAAGTAATATCAATAAATGATAATAAGCGTGATTTAGGTATAAAAAATTATAAAAATTGTTTTTAATATATTATACTAAATTTCGGATTATTTAAAATCATAATTCTATGAAAAATATTTGATTTAGACGATATACTGCCATTATATACATTTTTTGAATTAGAAAAATACTAATTCTAACCAATATATAAGATTAATATTATATGTATGAAAAAATAGTATTAATTTTACATATTTTATGCGTAAAATCTCGGAATTAATTTAAATACCCCAAAAAAAATGAAAATTTGCATTCACTGCCATTGGTTTTATCTTTAAAAATACATATCAAGAATAAACAAGGTTATTATTGCCAAAAACAGATCACATACACTTCAATATTAAACTCGCTTACAGCAATTATTAAAAACGCCGTTTTTTAATTATTTTTCTTAAAAGTGGTTTTATAAAACAATTTTATAGATTCTGGTTCTTTTTTAGTATAAAAATATTTGTATTATTCAATAAATTTTTGGATCATGAAAATAAAAAAATGATGGAATTACATAAATATTCAAGATTTTAAAAATAATATCGAAATTAGACAAGTAAATTAACGCGATTTCAAAGCTTTAAATAAAAAAATGGGTATCTTGTAATAAAAATAAAAAATCACAATGGAAAAAAATATAAGTAATACTGCACTTTTTAATATCCATTGGCTCAAACTATATTCTCGAAATAAATTCTCACCTCGTTCCTGTTTTGATCTGAAAAAAAAATTCTGCCTCCATTTTTGGAATTAATTTTTTTTTATATTATGTTTAGCGTTTATCTGACTGTTTATATCTTCAAAAAGACTATAATTTATGAGGTTTTTGAATTCTTTTTACTTTATTAGAATTAAAATAGGTATTTTAAAGATTTTTTTAGCCGTGAATTTCTTCTACTAAATAAATCTGGAAAGCAATTCAACTAATAGATTTTTTCAATAGTTAAATACGAATATTTTTTTCGTATAAAATAATGATAGGATGTTATAAAATAAAATGAATTTGATTAATTTATTTTAATATTATTATATCTGAGACCCTCATTATGCATAAATAAAATTATTAAGAAAATCTTCTTATTTTTTTTTGTTATTGAGTTTTGAGTTAATAAATGTCTTTTCACCTTTTACAAAATTAATTAATTTGACACAGATCCCTTTTTTTCTAGTTATTTGATTATTTTTAGTTAAATTGTGAACACTAACAAAAATTGATTATTTGAGATTGATTTTTGTTAGCCCTAACTTTCCTATTATAAATTTACAAGCTATGTTTGATATGTGATTTAAATATTCATTTTTTTTTCAGGGTATTTCAATTAATTCCGAGATTTTACTCATAAAATATGTAAAATCAATACTATTTTTTCATACATATAATATTAATCTTATATATTGGTTAGAATTAGTATTTTGCTAATTCAAAAAATGTATATAATGGCAGTATATCGTCTAAATCAAATATTTTTCATAGAGTTATGATTTTAAATAATCCGAAATTTAGTATAATATATTAAAAACAATTTTAAAAATTTCTTTTATTAAGAATAATTACTTAATTATTTAAAAATATAGAAAATATAATTTGATATTAGATATTAACCCTTAATTATATTAGCCACAATATCTTAATATTTTTTGATATAAATATAAAATATAGACCTTCCTAAGTAATAAAATAAATTATAGTTTATTCTTAATTAAGTTATTTAAAATTTATAATATAGCTTTGGTTATTTAAATAATATAAATAAACATTTATATTATGACTTAATATTTTTAAGATTATTATCAGTTAATTAATTACTTCACTTAACATTAAAACACTATTTATTCTAAAAATATGTTTAGTAAAATTTAGTCATAATCTATTATAGATCAAATACTGTAAATTTTTATCATATCTATTGTAAAACGTATATAAATTGCCGAATTTATAGTATAATCACAAATACGGGTTGTTAATAACATTTATATAATAAATATTTTTATTTCAAAAATATCAAAAAATTATTGAAATTTCCATTTTATCAATCTAATATTTAAAAAAAAATAATGATTTATTGTGATTTATTGCTTCATTTTCAAAAAATAACAAGTTTATAATACATTTTGGCATTATTTGTTTCTTTAAAGATAAAAAAAATTCAATGAAAGCAAAAAACTTCATGTTAAAAGAAAAAAGCATTAAAATTAAGGATTTTCTAAAAATATTAATAAACATATAGTTTTTATTTAAAAAAAAAATCTCGATTGATATGGATTAAATTAAATTCAAATATAATCAGAATGATTTATATACTCATTTATTCCGGATAAACTAAAAATATTTTTTAATTAATATAGATATATAAACCGAATAATATTTTCTAGCAATAATTTTTCAGCGTCGATTATTTCTTTTATGCACACAATTTTTGAATTTAGATATTATTTTATTTCATTTAGATAAGTTTTTAATACATTTACTCTTTTTTTGAAAATTTTTATCAAATTTCTATATAAGAAATCTGAAGATATCAATGAAATATAGAAAATAAAAATTTATGTTTTTACCATTTTAAATAACCTGATATTTATGGAGTTTTTAATAGGAATAGGTTAATTTAATGGCATCAATTAATAATATTTCTTGGTTGAGGATGTTTGAAAAAACTTATTAAAAGAGAGATTGGATAAAGAAGTTGAAGAGATTTTCTTGCTATAAAAAAATAATAAAATGTCCGACATACTTCATTTAAAACAGTTTTTTGTGGAAATAAATAAAACAAAAAAAAAAATTCTAAATCTAAACTCAAAATACTTAGATGATGATATTTTTACAAAAAATGCAGGTTTTATCTAAGTATAAACCTTTTTTTTTTTTTAAAAAAAAAGGGAATTTATTTATAATATTTAAATACTAGAATAAAACTAAAATAAAAATACAATAAAAGGAAAAAATAATCAAATTTCATCTCACTCCCATCTGTCGCTTTAGCGGTTCCGTACCCACTAGAAATAATTTGTTTATATTTAATTCTCTTTCAATATTTAGGCTTAAAAATGTAAAATATATAAGCTTTATGTTTTTTTTTCATTAATTATTATGTATTATGTGTATTTTTTTTTAAATTTTGGTTTAGCTGAATTTTATTTAAAAAAAAATTTAAAAAAAATCGTAGACAGAAAACTCTCAATACAATATGTTTTAATTTTCTTGTTATTTTAATTTTTTGATAATCAATAATATCTTTTTAGTATATAAATGGGATTTTTATTTTATTAGACATTAAAATTGAAAGGCTATATTTAGATATATAACTATTTTCTTTATGATAAAAAACAAATTTTCCTTTTCATTTTTTTTATGAATGAGGAAATTTTCTATATAGTAGAAATATTATTAAGGTAGCTATAATTTTTTAGAGAAATAAAAGCTGAGATAAAAAGTTCTTTCGATTTTTTTTTGACAAAATTTATCATCTTTGATAATTAAATTGGAAACTTGAGTATTTATGTTGAATTGGATTTATTTCAGAAAAGTGGAAAAATTTTATTTTTTTCATAATTCTTAAAATTAATACTAAAGATTTATTTAATACGATATTTGATAAGTATATTTTTATGAAAGATTAATAGATAAGATTATATATAATCGAAATCATATTTTTTTTGTTTGTTTAGTCAAAATTTATTGTCTATTGTCCAATTTAAAATATTATTTTAAATTGAGAAAAAATTAAAAATTTTGTTAATTATTAATACCCACGAGTTTTTTTTCTATTCAAAACACACGTTAGATAGATATATATATGATCCAGCCAAAAAATATAAAAAATATAATGAATTAATAAATTGCACCTATTTTATGGTGAATAATTTAGAAAATATATAAACTATATTCTTAATCATAAAAATTTTCAATTAAAAAAATATCATTAGTTACATAATAAAAAATAAAAACCTACTTTTCCAGGAGTTACGTCAAAAAATCGAAAATTTCTTTGTAAAAATGCAGATTTTATTTAAAATAAAATTTAAAATCTATAAAAATAAAATATTTTTTAATAAAATCAGATATTTTAATATTTTAATACGAATTAAATTACATTATAAATAATTTTGTTAATTGATAAACCACTTAAAATTCCAATTAAACTTAATATTTAAGCTTAATCATTTTTTAAAGATATTTTTATGTCACGGCGGAATACCAAAATCAGTAGAATTTCTCAAATCCTACTATTATTACGCAATGATTTTTTTGCATCGAGAGTTTTTCCTTATCTTCCAACTAGTAAGAAGAATCCCATATTTCATTTATATTTATTTTACGCGGATCTGAAGGCATCTAGACAGATTGAAACAATGAAAGATAAGAAAAAAGGTGAGGTTTAAAAGGGTCTCCCACATTTTTTTGCATGATGAGTACCCGTTTTTTTTTAGAAACCCTACTCCTCGATTATTTCCTTATGATATATCCCTAAAAAAATAAAACATAAAACATATTGTATATCAATACTAAAATTAATTAAAATGTAAGCCCTAGTAATAAAAGCTATGTAAATGAAAAAAACAAATCCAAAATATATACAAGTTGAAGTTTTGTAAAATTAAGATTATTTTCACTTTTTTAAAAATGGAACTATTAGAAAAATATTTTGATAATTCCATATCATAGTGTACTGAAAAATTCTTAGGAGAAAAAATCTATATAAAATCTATAATTTGTTAAAAAATAAAATAGAAAACGTGAAAAAAATATAAATAGTTGAATTGAGAAAATCAAATTAAAATCTTCCTATTATCATTTAAAAAATCTTAGATTATTATCGCGATTGTATTATTAATAATTTAACTCAAAAATAAGCTCTACTTCACCGATAATTCATCGGTTTGAATTGAAATTATAGATTTATAACATCCGATATTTAATCACTTTCTATAGGAAAAAATTTATAAAAATCTTATTCTTGACGTCTTGAAATTCTTCCCAGTTTAGACGAAACATAAATTAAAAAATTAGTGTTTGTTTTCAATTTAAAAAATATAAGACACTAGAAATGTTAGATTATAAGATTTTAATGTAAAATAAAAACAATAATCATTAAAATATTTATAATAATGATAAAAAAATAATAATTTTTATAAAATTTGTATTTTTAATATTTTTTAGCCAAAAAACTTAATTTTCATCAAATATAGATAATTTATTTTACTAAAAAAATAGAATATTTAGATATTTCTGTATTTTTACGGTAAATATTTATTAAAACTCAAATTTTAGTTTATCAAATTTATTCGAGTGTGAATTCTATTTTTTACAACTTAAATAGTCTACTTTCGGGTGGAGCTTTTATTATATTGCATGTTTTTTTTTATGTTACTTAATAATAATTGACCAAAAAAGTATCTAAAAGTTGAAATAAAAAAATATGTAATAATTAAAACCTCAGTTTAAATATTAGAGTTTCATATTTAATACGAAGTGGTCATATTTATTTATTTTCCTTGAATTTTTTAATTGGATTCTTAACAGCCAAAGAAAATTTCTATTTTTTTAAAATCAAAACCACTTCATTTGAAGAAGAATGTTTCAAAATATGTATAAAATATGGAATCGAGTTTTTGAAAAAAAAAAAAAATTCATAGATTAAGTTTGACTCTTGTTGAATTTGTTTAAAATTTGAGAATAAGATTTATTGATCTAAGAAATGATGACAAAAAATATATCAATTGTTAAATTAGAAAATAATTTAAAACTTTTTATTATTTATGGTGAGTTTAATTTTTTAAAGATATACAAATATGTTTATTTGGAGCTTTTTTGGTCGGCTGGTAATCATAAAAACCTTATTTAAATTTTTAAATAACGAAACTGCCATAAATCTAGGGAAATAATAGAAATAAACTTAGCAACATAAATGTGGAAAAGGGAATTTAATTTAATTTAATTAAATGGTTTTTATAATTTTATAAATTTTTTCTTATACCGATTTTATTTGGTGATTGATTCTTTTAAATAAAAAAAAAATTTTAAAAAAAGAATCAAAAACTTCTTTTTCTGGATTATTTATTAATATTTTGCTTAAGAAAATAATTAAAAGCTTAATTATTACATAATATAACCAATTTAAATCAAAAATATTCAATTTTTATAAATTTTTCAGATGTAATCTCTGTGAAATATTTTCTAATATTTTGAAGAATAAATTCTTAAACCAGATAAAAAAATATTTATTTTAAATAAAATGAAAAAATACATGCTATTTTTTTATTCGAATAAATTTTTCAATAAAAAATATACAAAAAAAATTACGAAAATGAAACTAAAAATAGCTTTACACTTTATTTTAAAACATTTTTTTTGTTTAGTAAACGGATTTTAATGTTGAAAACGCGTGAAAATATAAGTAAAAATTGGGAAAAAATGGCGTATTTGTCTAAAATTAAATTAAAATGGTTAAGCTAAAAAAATTCAAAATTTTTCCTAAAATTTAAATCATCAATTTTCGATTCTGAAAATTAAAAACTCAAAAAAGGCATTTTCAATGTGTATTCAGAATAATCTTTCAGTTTTTTTTTTTTGAAATAAAGGATTAATTGATGGAATAACATTTAGTTATTATTTAATTTTCTACACCCTCCCCCCGACTCTCTACATTATCATATATCCGCATTATACATATTTTTTTACTGGTATGATTTGGTTTATTGACTGATATATTCATTATATTAAAACATATATTAGTTAATAATACACACATTTCGATAAGAAACTCTAAAATTTTTTAATATTTCTAAGTTTTAACATCATAACCTTAAGATATTCTTTTATTCGATGAAAAATAATAGAAGATATTATTTCATTATATTCGATATTTTATTGATTCAATGATAATATTATTTATTGATCAAGAAAAAAAATTATAAGACTGATATTTTTTTAAATAATTTTCGTGATAGAGAAATTTTTTTTCAAGAGTGACCTAAAATTTTTCGAAATTACGATTTGAAATTATGAGTAATTTAGAAATTTTATTTGAAAATTTTGGGGCATTTTCCATGTCTATTTAATAATAAAAGTATTGCGTATATCTTTAAAAAATATAAAATGTATTAGAAATTTACCATGAGTAATTAAAGTCAATTTTTTATTCAATAAAATATCTGCTAATTTATATAGAATGTGTTTACATTTTTTTATAAAAAGTTTTTTTGTGCATTGTGAAAAGTAATCTTTTTCCGATAATGAATGCTAATATCTATTTTTAACTAGAAGGATCAAATTATAAATATGATTTTACTTCTTTTTAAGGAAAAAATTATTTTTAGTAGGAAGCTCTCTACATTTATAATTTTAATAAGTTATTCTAATCTGAAATGCAATCATGATCTTATTAGTCTCTTTTCTTGAAAATAATGCACGTTTTAGGAACTTTCTGATTTAATTCATTCAAAAAATTCCATTGAATGAATCATAGATATATTAAATTATGCGTTTTATTGTTATTTAGCTACCTCCTTCATAATATTAAAATTCCTGAAACAGAAGCTCAATTATCCTTATTTTTTTAATTAGATACCCTATAACCTATATATATATATATTTTACTTTTAATATTTTTAATAACAGATTTCTAGCTTGATAATTAATTCTTATGAATGATAAATGTGATTTATTTAGAAAAATATTAGATTTTCTCATATTAATACATATATATGCATTTTTGAGTTTAATTTTATTTAATTTTAAAATAACTTTATATTTTTAAGTCAGAATATAATATTTTTAGAAAAATAAGCTCTTGATTTAATTATAAAAAATTCAGAGGATAATTCAAAGAAAAAAGAAAAAGAAATTATTTCTGGGTACAAAAAAGAAAAAAAAATTATCTAGAATTCCCCTTATGTTTTTTAAATGATCTTCCATATTCAGAATTATATTTATTTATATTGATATTCAATAAATCTTATCGCCAAATTAATTTATATTCTTTATAAAAAAATATTCAAAAACGAATTACTATAACAATTTATTTAAAAATAACTAAAATTTTGATTATTCCTCCAGTTTTTCGCACTAATTTTATCATAACCGCATATTTCAAATAATTTTTTTGTATTAAATCAATACTTAACTTCATTTGTCTAATAAATCAACTTGAAATTTTCTCTCCTCTGAAATTATTAAATTATAACAAATTTTAATTAATTTTCATCAATTTTTTTAAAAATAAAAGAATTAAAAAGACTTGAAATAAGTTTAATGGGCTCTCTTAACATATGATTTATTTTGATAATATTCATAAAAACCTGCCTCTGATATTTGTTTTGTGTGAAAATTTTAAGAAACTATGTATTAATAACAATAAAACAATTAAACTTTTTTAACCTTAGTGAAATAACTAAATAATATTTCTTTTACATATTTTATTTCCATTTATTGACAAAATTATTTAATGTACACACTATTAATTAAGAAAAAGATTTCGGATCAACAAAAAAATTTATGTATTTTATTATTTACATATTTATTAGTTAATAACCCGCTTAAATTTTAATAAATAATATTTCATCTTAAAAATGCATTTCATATGCATTTTTTTATTTAATTTTGTATTTTTTAGTTATATTTGGGCCTTAAAAAATGAACTATATATATCTGCTAGACATATATATATGTGTGTGGGATTTAATTTTGAGCGTTTAACCGAAATTTTATTTATTTCTCCTACTACTGATGATATAAAACCTAATACCAAAACATTTAAAAGTATTATTTTTTAAATAATTTTTTTTAATAAAAAATAAATGATATTTTCCTGAATTTTATGTTAATATTTTTACAATTATTAATTAGATATTTTCAATAAATATAGATTAATAAACTCCGATTGAATTAAATTATGCATAATTTATGCGCTATATCTGCAAGTATTTATTATTTCTCTCGTTTTTTCGTGTTTTTTTTGAAAAAAAGAGAAAATTTTCACTATTAATGATTTTATATTGTAACATTATATTTTATTTTCGATTATTAAAATCCAAGTCCAATTTCCATAAAAAAATTTTATAAAATTTCCGAGTGCTTTTTTTAGTATGAAATTTTTATTGATAAAAATATACAATAAGGTTGATTGATAATAAAGTGTTTAAAATTTTTGTAAGGAGGAATCTTTTGGAAAAATATTTTATTGAAGAATCATTAAATAATAATAGATTTAATCTGATTTTTTAAGGTAGTCATTTACTTTAGCTAACAAAATTTGCCTAAAAAATAACATTAAATTTAATTTTTAGTTCTGAAATTCTTTTTTTATAGATTATCAAGGAATAAGTGCCAATAAAAAAAATCAGAAGGGTTATAATATTGATTGAAGCTAAATTTCATAACATCTAAAGTGTTTTTTATAATTTTTATTTATTCGATAAATTATGAATTAAAATTCATTAAAAAAAAGAAGTGTTATTTGATTTTTTTTGTTTTAATTAGTTTTTTTTTACAAAATTAGAAATTTCGGATCTTCGTACTGATATCAATTTATTATTATTAGTCAAGCATAATGCCAATTAAACATCAAATATCTGAAATTATAGTTTTATAATCTTATTTTATAGAACTAAAACGAAATCTAAACAAATAAAATAAATTGAATGTTGAAATAAAAAAAAATTATGATTAATAATGTGAGTTACAGTTTAAAGAACTCCTTATGTTTTTTTTTTCGCAAATCTCTCTACCGATATAAAGATTTTCTGTTTTAAAAAAAAACTCCCACAAAAATTATACCGCCTTTAACTAAAAATATGGAAAGAGAGTCTGAATCTCAATCTGAATCAAGCCATGATTAAATAAAGGGACTTATTGAAACAATTAATCAATTGCTAGGAGGGAAGGAGCTTACAGTAGATTCAGAAGATCCTTACTTAATAACAGGGTTTCCTTTTGCTGAAATCACAGTTTATCCATAAACAACTAATGAAATCCGATCGATTGAAAAAAATCCTATAATTCACCATTAACCGAAGAAGAGCCCAATATTGCAATGAAATATTTCCACAGAACAAGTTCTATGAAATACATTATAACGTCACTGAGCTATAAAGTTTGAATCAAAGTAAACAAAATTGGTTCTGATCTCTTTTGAATACAGTTATATTTAGCCCAAGCAACAAGTTCAATCAATTACTAATTCCTCTGTAGAATTCAGGAGACTCCAGGAAAAAATATTGTTGAAGATACTGATGTCTTGTTTGCCAGCATTACGAGAGCGTTCCTAGCCGAAATCACGAAAACTGTAACGCAAGCGAGGTTAGATAATCTTCATAGATGACTTTATCTGAAAGGAAAACTTATTCAGCCCATTAAATTAGAAACAAAGTCTTTTATGGATCAGAAAGCTTCGGTCTCCCTAATCTAAAAGAAAGCTGCTGTTAAAAGACAGATAACTCGCTCTTTTGTTAGCACCAGAAGAATAATATACAAAATGATTTTTAAAGAAGAAACAAAATTTCAGTGATCAGCACCGATGCTACATCCATCAGATTCCAGCTCCTCAAATAAGACATTCTACTGGATGTCAAATTTTTGCGGAAGAGTTCGAGGTCGGGAAAGGTTGTCACAGTAGAGAGAAAACAGGAAACTCCAATAATATGTCTTCTAGTTATATTCAAGGCTGCTTTTTCTAAGATAGTAGAAAATAGCTAGCTTTGTAACATAATTTCTAATGGATTTAAAATCACTTTCAAGAATTCAAACTCACAGACGACGAATCCTTCGTCAGAAAAAACAAAAAGTTGGCATGGAGCGGAAAAATTGCCGCTGAAGGTGGAGATTTCTTTGAAAGTATTAGCCTAATTAAGGTTTGTAACGATCTAGGTTTCGATGCCGGCTAGGGCGCTTCAGCATCCTGGCCTTATGGTGGACCTTACGGTCCCACTTCTGACTTCTCTTTCGGATCTTTAGAAAATAAAGCTGAGTCGAGAGGCAAGCAAGGTTATTTCGAACGAAGTCGCTTCCTGTCTATTGAAGTGGGCCATCGAAGCGATACAACCAATATGCCCCTGATTTTAAATTCAAATTTTCAAGATCCAGAAGAGTACCAGAGGTTTCAGGCCATTATTAAACCTCAGAAAACTCAATCTTGATGTAGAAGAGTGGAAATTCAAGATAAAGACATTTTTTTAAATCTGAACAATGCTCCGTTGAAAGTATTAGCTGTCATCTTCATAGCTCCGGTGTGATCTCTTTCATATACTGATGTACAAGAAGTGCTGAAAACATATCAGGCTTCATTGTAATAGCCTCTACTTATATTTTTTCATTCTATAATTCAGACTATCACTGAATTAATTGGACTTCACCAAGATCCTTTGACCTTTAATGGAATTGACAAGATCTAACGGAATTTGAGTCTTGGTTTATCTGGACGATCCTAAAAGCACTGGATTCTCCAGGGGGGGTGTGTTTTTATCACATTAAAGGTATTATTTGAGCTTTGGGAGCTTGGATTCAAGTTTAACTAAGAAAAACCGTCAAATTCCTCACCCTAATCAGTTTGAAACCTGGTTATGGTGATAAAAACTAGAGAAATGAAAACCAGGGTACCATCTAACAAGATACGATATCACTATAAAGGGGCAAAAAAGTTGCCTAAAACTTTTTGTAAGACATTGAGATGTCTGGCAAGCTATATTGTGAAATATTAATCGATTTATACAGCTATTCTTCTATAAATCCTTATGAAAGTTGTTTTAGGAGATCAATAATCATTTTCTGTAGATTTCTAGATCATAAACTTTGACAGTGATTCTGATGAACCATCATCCAGAGCCTAGTATTCTGACATAATAAATGGAAATGATGTAACAGGCTCTCTCTTGCCTGGAAATACGGAAATAGAATTTTCACGGACTCCAGCTACTTTGTCTGGGTATAGTAGTGGGATCTCAAAAATAATTGGGATAATTGACGCAATTGGGGACAAAAATGTAAATAAACACCAATAAGCTTCTTACAGTTCTATAGGAACTCAAATTCCAAAGCTTTGTAGGAAGATTAATGTTTTTTTACTCAGAAAACACAACTACATTCTCGTATCTGAGGAAATTTGGGAGAAAGATTTCCCACAAACTGCTGGAAATATCAGGAAAATTTCGGCCACATTGTCTGAAGACCAATAATCAAGCACAAATGACATATTTTTCGTCAGTTCTGAGATTAGCTGACGCGCCATGCAGTTTTGCTGCTCAGAAATAATTTTCCTTGCTCAAGCGACCTTCGACATACTGAGTTCGATATATGATTTATACGATTTGGATCTGTTTGCATCGAATAAGAAAAAAAATTTGTAACAGTACTTCAGCTGGCCCCAAGGTAAAAGTCTCTTTCCCATAATGCGCTAGCATTTAAATTTAAAAAGTTCAAAAATACGTACAGATGTCCACCCGGGAGCCTGTTATCTCAGAAGGTATAGAAGTTACTACTAGATCTAATAACTACGACCTTAGTGACTTCAATGAAGAAATCTTAAATAATTTTCACATATTGTGTTTCTCTCTCAGTGACCCATGCTCTTCTCCTGAAAGAAACCACAGTAATTTCGGATAAAAAAAGCAGAAATTCCCCATTATTGAACAATAATCACTGTAAATTGAACTCTTGGAGCATCAAACGAGTTTTTTCAAATACCAAGGTCTCGTATCTTACTCTATTTACTTTATGCTTTCAAAATAAAGATGTATCAAAAGTCGATTCAGATACAGTGCTATCAAATAGCGCCTTTTAGACAGGATAATATGTCATGGTATCAATGCACCAATATCTGCGTCCAAAATATTCAATTATCTATCCGAGAATTTTTCAAAAAAATAATTTAAATCCAGATTCGATAAAAGCCTAAACATCTGCAATACTCACTTTGACTGACTACTCAGAGGAGATTTAAAACCCCCTATGTTCTCAGAATTTCCGAAATCTTCTGTAAGGATTAGTTTTAATGGGATAATTAGGATAATAAAATGTAAAATGATACACTAGTTAAAAATATAAAAGATAGAGAAAAAGAAAATTTGAAAAGCTTAGCTATTTTGGAATGACTAAGCTTCCTTATTTATACCACTTTATATTTTCTAAAATTCAATTATGCTTATGTGAGTATTTCTTCATTGGATGAAATATTCAATACATGTACTGAATCTATTGGCTCATTTCATCTTCGTTCGAATCTTCAATAAGAAATTTTTTGAGATCGAAGATTGACATAACTCCAGTTCTACGAAAATTTAGATAATTGGAACCGACCGAAGAACTGACGTTAAAAACCTCACCTATAAACTATTTTTGCTGTTATCAGTAAAAAAACCCCTAAGAACCAGCGAAAATAATCGTATAGACCATACCAGGAGCCGAGTTGAAAACGGGATACTCCACTTGTTAATAATTGCGTCAAATTAAAAGCGAGTTAGGCGTCCAGTAGAGAATCCATGTCAGATAAACTCACACTCTGACCGTATACTGTGCCCAATACGAGCTAATGTTTTTATAAAGAAAAGACATCACGCATTTTTTGTCATATTCCGCACGCAAAATATAAAATATGGATTTAAAACAGACCCATCATATTCATTATCGACAGAGATAAGCCTGGCTCTTTGGGTATTATTAATAGATACATCCACAGATTTCAGTTCTAATCAATCACGAATAGGAAGCGCCATACCAAATTGTAGAGCGATTGGGTTCTCACTCGTCGCAAAATATGGTATATCCACAGAAGAGATGGTTTTACAAGCCTTTATTTCAAACTAATCAATATTCGATACATACTTTCTAACCACAAGAAAATCTATGAATATCTTGACAGAGTCTATTCTATAATTTGAATTAATTAATACGTCTCCTATTTGGTTTATAATGATAGAACTAATCGAGCCCTTTATGGCGATGATTATTTCATATTATACGATAACAGAAGAAATATTAAGTGTTACCATCTTATTGGGTAAAAATAAGCCAAAATATAAACCAATAAAGTAAAATATTAGGCTACCAGCACAATAGGTGAACATTTTTCAAAAAAAAAATGAAATTTTGACTAGTGGAAACGATTTATTCGAAAAACTCCAACTATTATCAACTAATTATATTTAAACATATTCCATTAGATGTAATGATATAAGTCTTTGATACTAAATAATCAAGTTTATTTTCGACAAATAGCGTTCTCGCTAAAAATGATAATATTTTTCAAAATAGTGTTTTAATTGAAATAAGTTCATATTTATCAAATTATGGCATTTTTTTCAAAATAAAACAAGCTATTTGATAGCCTCGGCTTTATGTTGTTAAAAAAGTGCCCAATGGCTATTTTTTTAATTTTTTTTATATTTTCTATCAATATAAATTGATCTAAATAAGCTTATAAAAATATTTATCATATCAAGATAAATCAAATAGGCATTTAATCATCGAAAATTTTCATAGTTTTTGGCAAAATATTAGTAATTACGTTATTTATAGGAGGTTATTAATATCAAAATAGTAGATACTCAAATCTATCGCAGCCCATATTTATCTGCTCGTCTAAAAATATCAATATATATAGTAATATATAGCCAAAGTTTAATAGAGTGGATATAAAAGCAATTTTAAGTAGTTTAATTTTGATTATAATTCCAAATAGATGTTATATTAAGATACATATATCAGTTTAACAGTGTAACAGCGAATGTGAATTAAATCAAAGAAAAATTTTGAGCTTCTATGGATATCCTAATCACCAAAAGATACGG
>LSSL01002999.1:0-20960 GCA_001953115.1 Smittium mucronatum | reverse complement strand
CAGCGTTCGACAGTCAGACGGATCTCAGCGTCGAAGAGCTGTTTATAGGAAAGCCATGTCGATCAATCCCACGTTTAGGTAGGAGCCTAATTTTATTAATCCTGTTAGAAGTAGGCTCTGACTAGGAACTCAGTAGCTTCAATAAACTGTTGTTCATTGACAAAGAGCTTAATTCATGACTGCACGTAACCTCAGTCATCCAGCCTACTTGAAGCAATGCCAGGGGGGGTCTTTCGGTTGGTAGATTGAACCCTTTTCCCGTAGGTACGCAGCCGGTAGTCCGGCAGAGGAGCTTATTGTAGTTAGGATAATAGTCTTTTCTATACGTCTTTTTCTTTTTTTCAAATTTTTTTAGTATAGTTTTTAATGACGTTATCTTACAATAAAATTCCGTGATAATAAAAAAAATAAAAGCCCTAGTAATTTAATCTTGACCAGTATTAACTATTAAGTCGTTTTCTACAATGATTTGAAAATATCTGATAGCCAATGATTTATAATATATAAGAAATTATCATCTTTATATTCAGCCATAAATTTATAAAAATTCACATTTTAGTTACCAATAGTAAATGCCTTTTATTTTTTTCCTAGACAGTGTTTAAATTATTAAATTTGAAATTTTTATCCATCTACACTTATTTGAAACGAAAAATATCTGAATTAAAAGAGCCAAATTTATATAAATTTTTTTTATTGATTGAAAAATGAACTTATTTTTGTTATTATGCACTAAAAGGGTTAAATGAAGACGTATGACGTTTATTGGGAGTAAATTAAACAGAAAGAATACTATATTATTCGGATTTTTAAATATCATAAAGAGAATCTTTTAAAATGGTCCATAGATTTTGCTATAGAGGCTCTAAGAAAAATTTCGTACAAACTCTAATTAGGCATTTTTTGTGCCATATTTTTAGTTTTTTAGGAATACGGAACAGAAATAACATCGCTTTTCTGGATAAAGTGAGATTTAAACATTTATAATAAGACTAGTTCTTCACCTTTTCTAATGAAATTTCGAAAAACAGTGCTAACAAATTTAATTCACTTTTTCCAAATCGAAAATTTTTAATTATATTTATTTAGCGCATAAAATTCCGTCAAATTGGCCAATAACTGCCAAACTAGAAAAATATTTGTCTTATTATTAATCTAGATGCCAAATTATCAAATAAAGGTCTATTTAGACATAAATATATCAATTCAGTTTATTTTTTATTTAAAACCAATCAAAATAATTTAAGCAGTTTTGTTTTATTTCAAACTATGACTCTGATAGATAAAAAGAGGCACAATGATAATTTCTAAATTCCTTTGTTAATGTATATAATATTATTGAGTGGTCAATATCAAAAAAATCTAAAAAAAATATCTCCATAAGCACACATTTTTTTGTTTGAACCTAGGAGGATTTATATAAACCAAATCATGAAAATTTTTTATAAATAAAAATAAATCTCCTTTTACTCCGCATTCGAAATTTTACGGGCACTGATTATTAAATTTTTCTAGAGCCAAAATTTTCGAACGAAATATCTTCAATACACTATTTTCCGATAAATCGAAACCCCGATTACCGCTCACCCAAGGTTATTAACAATACAAATCGATAGAAAAATACACAGAGAAACTACTCAATTCCTACAATATTCCCGTTAAGTTGATTATTTCAAAATTATTTATATTAAATTAAATATTATAATATGTTATATATTATATATATTATTGGATTTTAAATTTAATGAGACTTAAGAAAAGCATTCTGAGTTTATAAAAATTATAAAAGCTGATCATTACTCTAAGAAAATGGATTTTTAGTAGCATCAATATTTGATACTTTACATTTGATATACATTAAATGATATTTTAAAAATCGATTTTACGTTTTATATACTTAATAACAACTAAATAGTGAAAAAAATTAATGAAGCTACTCAAAAAATTAAAATTTATTACATAGATTCATATTTTAAAGAATTTTATTATTATTATTTAAACGAAAATAAAGTTTATAATTTTTTTTTTGTATTAATCCCTGTTTAGAATTTGGTTTTTATGTATCTTTTTTGGTCTTCCTGCTTTTCTAACATCCTGTAATAATTAATTTTAGAAGCTTTAGAGAATTTAATTTACTAAAAAAAGAGTATAAATTATAGTAATTTTTGATTGTCAAAAAGTTTTCGATGAGAATAAAGCGTATCTTCAATTATTTAATCGAATTATACAAAGTATTAACAGTAATCTTCGAAATATTTTGAAATTCAGTCAAAAATGTTCCAAATAATGTTTCCAATTGATGCAATGATTTGGTTTTTTTCTTTCGATATTTAACTACTTATCTATAACAGGATATATGATGAAATCAAAATCCTCCAAAATAAATATGAACCAAGTTTTTGAGTTTTAAAGCAAACTATTTCATTGTAATTAATCTTTTCGAATTCTGGTTTTTACCAGTCAACATAATTCTGAAGCACCTTAACTGATATTTTTAAAAAAATTAAGATATTTAATTTTCTTCAATTATTATACTTTTCCTTTAAGGTTCTATTGAATCTTTCTAGACAGTTTTTTGTTGATAGAGAAAATATATTGACCCACTCATACCACAGATTATTTTTTCTGAAAAATTGATCATTTATTTTTTCAATTTTTGTTTCCAAATCTACGAAATTTCTCGATTTTATTAGAGATAAATTCTTTTACTTTTCAAATAAATTAGATTTTGGTGTAAGTTGAAGCTTGATAAAATCGCTATATATCCTATTTTTGATTGTTAAATCTAAACCCGTTATCATTTTTATCATATTTTTAGAAATGTGAAACAAAAAATGTGTTCTTTTCTTCTTAAAGTGAAAGATGTTGAAAGCATATGAAATTTGAGGGGCTGAGTCCGCTAATATATTATCTATTATCCAAAAAAAAAAAATTGATACCTATTCATATCTCTTTTTAAAGTTCCAAGAATCCAGGTATAAGATTTAGTGGAATCTTTGCTTACTACAGACATCAACACGGGTATAAATTTCTATCTTATTTCAGATATACCAGCTATTATAATAGGACAATTTTCCTCCACTAATTTAAAAGCGGAATATATGTGCATATTTTTAGCCTTAGGTAAAGTTTTAATCCATATTTAGAGGCTATAAGCACTCTATGTTTGATATATCGTTTGAATGATCAGTTAATTAGGGCTCATTAATTGCTTCGTTAAATTTAATTATTTCACAAATATTTATGAATTCTTCTAAAGTTGGGAAGTGGCTTAATTTATTTTTGATTTTTTTTTAACATAATTTTAAATTTTTTTGATTAAAACTGATCTGCCTTTGCTTTCCAATATTTCTTTATATCTCTAGACTTGAAACCGTTTTTACTGAGCTCTAATACTTCATCCTTGAATTTTTTGGATAAATCTCCTACAAATTCTAAATGATGGTCATTTTGGGAAAACAATATTATCTTACCACCATAAAACTCCCAAATTTTCATCTTGCTAGGGAATATGAAAATTTTAAAGTTTATGCAGTAATAAGTAGTGGATTTGTAGTTTTTTGAATTTTTAGAATATTTTATTTTCCAAAAGAGCGAGTAATTCGAAAAATTTTCTTCATCTGAAACATTCCATTATTCATCAGAGCCTAGCATTTATAAGTTTTATAGGAGTTTTTATTTTAACCCCATTTTATTAAAAAAATATAGAAAAAATACTTTTTAAACCCTTAAATAATCAATTTTATACATATATTAGAAAAAAATCCCAAAAATTCGCGTAATTTTGCTCGCTATTAGTACTATAATTATTAAACTTCTTTAAAATACATTATATATCATTAGAGAATTTTTTTTTTCATATAATTTTTTATTTTGACTTCATACTTAAATATTTTTAATAAAAAACGGCTAATTTGACATATTCTTACCTAAATTGACCCTTATTTGAAAAATCGACATCCATATTAATAAATTGGATGTTTTTTTTACTAATTTGATTTTCTATCGGAAAATTTTACATATTTTTAACATTTAGCCGTTCAATTTGGTAGCACTTTTTTAAAAATTGCGTTAAAAAAGGTGTATTTCATAAAACATAAAATGAAAAGTGATGATATCACCAATAAATATTCAGTATACTAGTTTTGACTACAGTAAAAATAAAATTATAGTGTATTTACGTTTGGTTTGTTTGGATGAAGTTGTAAATGTGATTTTTATTTATTTAATCTTATAGGAAATAAATATTATTTTTCCCATTAAGACATTGATAATTTCATTAAGAAATTGATGATCTATATCGAAATAACTTGAAAGTTTTCTTTTCTAAAAGGTATGATAAGGTTTTCTGGCGTTTATAATTTTTTTCCCCTACAAATTTGAAATTTTAGGGGACCTTTATTCTAAAAATTGGAAATAGCTAATTAATCTTACATAATTAAATATATCGTCCGAAATTTTTTTTTTGTGAAAGTTATTAAGATATAAAAGGGTATTTATATTTTAATTGGATACCTTTATCATTATAATTGTATATTTGTGAATAATTCCACATTGAAAGAAAAGCGAAAAATATTTTTTTTACCACCAGACCTGAAAGGGTTAAAATAGAGGTTGGCGTTGATCACAAGAAATAATTTCTATAAAAAAAAAATTGAAAGGTCGAAAAATTCGCAAATAAACTAGAATATTTTACATTTAATTCTCAGTCATTTTCACATGCGAATTTATTAAAAAATACGCAAAAAAATAATATAAAAGATTATTTGCAAAATCTCTTTTTTCCATTATATATTGCTTTTTTTGAGATTATAAACTGAATTGAATCAGAAAAAGGGTCACAGATCAATAATCGGTTTTATTTTATTTAAATCTTTCATTACCCGCAGTTCTTTTTCCCCCGTTATATATCCAATATATATTCGTATTTTGATTATAATTAAAAAAAATTTTGCTTCTGTTAAAATTTTGAAACCGGCAAATTTATTTTCGTAAATTTAGTAAATCGGTGTGCTTGACAAACTGGAAGTGAAATGGCTAAAAAAATAATAAAACTCTGAGATATGAAACAATGGAGACCATATTTCCTCAAGATTCTTTCTTTATTTAGATGATCATAGTATCATTAAATTTATATTTTAACACCTTAAAATTACTATTACCCCCCATATAATCTTTATGTCAGGTATAAATAGAAAGAAGAAATCTTTGATTTACGCTAAATTTAATCGCTAAGATGAACTGAATAACACCGAAAAAATTTATACTAAAAAATTTAGTGTACGTAAACCATTTTAAGATCAAGAAATGCTATGATTAGAAGGTTTTTGGTCATTGATCAATATTATCAGCAAATAAACTTGCTTATTTTGATTTTTATTATTATTATTAAATAAAATGAGTAGTAGTGTAATAAGAAAATTAGATCTAACGTTTTAAATGAAAAAATTTCTGCATATTTTATACCAAAATTGCGGTTGTAATTAAGCATGAAAATTATTAGTGTCAAATTACTTTATAGTTTAGCAGACTTAAATTACTATAATATTAATTTATCAATTCATAAAGCTGGATTTAGCACTTTAATTACATTTCTATCCCTAAATTATATTTCTTTCTGTAATTTGACAC
Source organism: Smittium mucronatum (assembly GCA_001953115.1). Classification (NCBI taxonomy): domain Eukaryota; kingdom Fungi; phylum Kickxellomycota; class Harpellomycetes; order Harpellales; family Legeriomycetaceae; genus Smittium; species Smittium mucronatum. The sequence goes on along the minus strand of LSSL01002999.1, from coordinate 15,329 downwards.
TAAAAACGTATTGATTTTCCCCAAGTTCTAGTAAATTTATTCAATAGGATATTTTCACTTAATAATGATTGAATAGATTTTTAAATTTTTTTTAAATGGTTAGTGTGCATTCTTATTCAGGCTCTAACCTTTTTATTTTATTTTTTTAAAATTTCCGTTTCTAAAATTGAAATATAACTCAATTATTTTTTTAAAAAATATTAAAAATATGCAGTATTAAACAATTCCATGTATTTGGAGTTCTAAAAGATTTTTTTTATTTACTGGATATTAAAACGAAAAAATAAGCTGATAAAATACACCTTTTTTTACTTTTACTGAACAAGAAAATCTTATAGTATATGAGATGCATTATCAAAAGTGGAAAAATAGCTCTTTTCATAAGAATGTAGAATGTATTACTCTTGGATACATAATAAAATCTGCTCTGGATCAATGAATTGTTTTCGGCATAAAAAACTTATAAAGGATTTTTATGAAAATAAAACCAGGAAAACATATCAGAGTAAGAGATTTTTTTGAAATTATGGGTTAGCTACTATGGATAGGCAAATTTATTCCCAATTAGAAAAATGATGAAATCCGGAAATAATAAAAACTAAATAACTTTTAACGAGATTGAGGAATACTGTGCAAATAATTCTGAATTTTTTGGACGAATTTTCATGGTGTATATATTCAAATTTGAAATAAATGATTCAGATATAAAAATTATCATTAGATCAAAAAACCCTACTTACCATTTAAAATAAAATATAAATATTCAAATAGAAATAGAAATGTCATATAGACTGCTGGATTTTGGATGTTTAGTGGCAGCTATTGGTCTTAATGGTTTTAAAGAGCATTTATACCTATTATTATAGGAGTTGTTAAGGTATAGAAAGAAAATATCTTCATTTAGATACCAAATGAGATAAAAAACATTTTGGAAAACAGGGATATGAATGAAAAATAAATTCTTTAAACGCAGATTCTTTTCTCAAATAATTTCAGCGCTCAAAAATTTCAGTCCAGGGACAAAAAGGATGAACTGTTGGTAGAATACATAAAAAAACATGGAGTATGTGATAAATAAATTTCATAAATCTTTCAGAGAAAGAATAAAATAACGCTTGAATTTTATCCAAAATTGCTTCACTGAGAAATTTTTTAATATTTACTTGTACCTTTTCTTGAGAAAATGAGAAAAATTCATAGAGCTTAAAAATATGCTGGATAGTTTAAACAAAAATCATTTTTTAAAAAATAGGAGTTGGTTTGAGGGATAAGATGCCTATTCATCCAACACAAAAAAATATCTTGAAAGATTTAACAGAATAATAAAATCAAAATAAACAGAATGAGTATATATATATATATATTAGACTTTACGGAAGTTGTGTTTGATATGGTTGTAGAAATTGGATTTTTTTTTTTTCAAATATCAAAAAGCCAAAGCGTAGCATCAATTTGACACTTGAAGGCTCAGATCAAAATATAGCTGAAATATGCGAAAATGGTATTCGTATTGATTTTGCATAATAATAGAAGAGCTTTGACATAAATCATTTTAAACTGTCTAAAATAAAAAACTTAGACTTCGCCAACTTTTATGAGATATTTTACATATTATAAAATGTGTGAATTACAAAAAAAAAACGTGATATTGCAATGGTATTAGATATAAAATTTTCAAGTTACAATTTAGATAAAAAACCGAGATGCAACCATGTTTATTTATTTCTTAAGGGAAGCGGGCTGTTAAAAATGATTGAAACTTACGGAGAACCAAAAAAAAAAATGAAGAAAAGAAAAGGAAAACCAAGGAACACAGAAAAAAATTCTATTAGAAATGTCCAATTTTTTTTGTTATTCTACATTTTATAATTTTTATGGATCTACTTACGGTAGATAAACACTTATAATTTTATTACAAAATAGATCCGATTTTATGTTTATTTAATAAATATTTAACAAAGCTAAGAGATTATAGTAAAATTTTTATTTATCGTACTGTAAAAAAGTTGTTAATTGTGAATGCAAATGATAAAATATAAGCACTCAAAGAAATTATCAATAAAGATTTGTACTTAACTTCTCTTAATGCTGTGATCATATAAAAAAACAATTTAAATTAATAGTAGAGCACCCGAAAATTAAATTTTATCGATTTAAGAAATTATTTTTTTGATTTATTTTTGATAATATGTATCTAATTGTTGATTATTAATTTTTTTAGAAGTTATAAATCGATTTAATTTAGATTTTGATTTGATTAATAGAATTAATAGTCGTGGACCGAGTTATATGAGCGCTCTTGTAACTTTTTAGGTCCAACGTAAAAGAAGAAGTTAAATTAAAGTAAGATATTTATATTATTTGAAATCGAAAAATAAAGATATTTAAAATTTGGTTAACTATCTTTTAAAGAATCGTTGAATTTAAGGTTTATTTTTACTAGAACGGCTCTATAAAACATAAAAATACCCGATTTTAATTTTGATATATCTTAAGAAAAAAAGGTATTGAAAACATATATTATCTTCAATTAATATTACTTTATTATATTAAAAATTTCTTTGTCTTTATAAACTCCTTTTTCTATTATTTTATTTATATATTTGGCTTATTATTCATCCATAAATTTGCTACCAAAACGTCTCAGTGTATATATATATATTTCCGAAAATATTTTACTTACTCATACACTATTTTTTTAAAAAAGCAATAGGTATAACCAAATAAATAAATAAACTAATATCTGTGGAAAATTACAGTATTTTTAGTGCCCAATCACTAAAATAAATCCTTTTAGGACTAGATATGTAATTATAGCGCTGATTGCAGCTTTATTTTTTGATATTTTATGATTATAATGAATTGATATTTTCTCTGTTGGTTTATATATTAGAGGGTTATTTTTCAGTATATATAATTTTTCATCGACTTTTCCGGAAAATGCATTTAACCTTAAAATAAAAATTTTCAGATTTTTATTAAGTGGATTATGGGCTCTTTTTTTTTTTTGAATAACTTCTGACTTTAATTTTTATCTTATTGCGTTTATTTTTTAAATTATATATTTAAACATAATTATATATTTCATTGTTTTCAAAAGAATAATGTTTTAAATATAACATATATAAAAGTATTCACAGAAAGTGCAAAGATATTCTGAAGATTTTCCGGACTTTCAGTTTCCTAAAAGGGATATTAATAATCATAATTTTGGTTTGAAACTTAGAATATTTTTTAGTATTTTATTGCTAACAATTTCATGATTCCTAAACACTTATGAATAAAATTAAATGCAATGAACATTAAAAAAAGGATATAAATTAGAATTCTTATATCTTATTAATTTTTTTAAAAAAGTTTCCTCTACACAAAATCATTCTTGCCATGATATTTATTTGCATAATCCAGAAAATTTATATGTATATATTACTTGTCTTAGGAAGTCAGGTTTTACATAAAAGTTAGAAAATTGGATATAAAAGCTTGATATATCATTAAATTTTAATTTGGAATATTCAGAATGATTTTATTAGAGAATTTAATCTCGATACAGTCATATTAACGTAAAAATATAAATTATATTAGAATTATTATTATTTTCTAACATAGGATTATTTAAATAAATTATTAATTATTTAGACGTGAAATAATATCTAAATTGAATTTTTATTTTCTTATATAATGAATTTTATCTAATTAAAATATATTTAATTATCCAAGTAAATTTTTTAAATTTCTTATTATTTTTTTGATTTCTGAAAATGATTGATAAAAGCGTATTTTTATCTATTAATTTTTAATTATGCAATTATTATATTATAAATCCTCAATACCGCTGATATTTTATTCTCTCAAACTCAATAACTTTCCAAAAAAATTCAAACCATTTTATTGTTATGCCTTTGATAATATTGAAAGTGTTTCAAAATTTTAGAAACTAGATATTTGTTGAGAAACAACTTATAATAACAAAGTTAAAAATTTGAGGGTTTGATTTTCAGAAAAATTTCAAAAATCAAAAATATATACTATTCTATTGTTTTAAAGTTAAAATTATTGAATTTAGATAAGAATTATAGAAAAGATCGAGAAAAAAAATAATTCGAGACAATTTAATGCGTTTTTTACTAAAATATGGAGGATTACATATTTAAAAAATTAGGTTTTGATAAAGAAAAAAATATATATTTAAAAGCCTAAAATATTAGCTAAAAATAAATATAAGAATTTTGGGTTCAAATAAAGAATGAGATATTTTTTTAAAAAAATCATATTTCAATCGATAGAAATTCAGTCCGAAAATAGAGAAAAAGTGATTCTTCTGAAATTTTATAAAAATTAGGGTTTAATAGAAGGTTTAAAAGGGCTATAGATGCATAATATACATATGGTATAATATTTTTCAATTTGATGACATCAAAAAACTCATAAGCTCATTTTCAAAGTCAAGCAATTCGCATATAAAAGCTTTCATAAGTTTGGTTATGGGTGGTTACCCCGTAATATTAGCAGATTTCACAGATATAAACCAAAAATTCATATTAATGACTAATGAAATAACCCAAAGCGATGATACAAATCATATTTAATATTATTTTATATTTTAAATATTTATACGGAAAAAATAGGTTTTAGGAGGGCTAAAAAAAAACCTGAATCAGCAGAGGCCATATCTAAAGCTAAATATATTTTCATAAATTCAATGAGAGTGTATAGTTTCTGGTATCATAAATTAAAAAGAAAATAGCATATATTATTAGTGCTGGCGGCATTAAATATAGGTATTTTATTAAAAGGATAGATATAAGTTAAGTTGTTGCTAAATAAGATATTTTTTGGAATATTTAAGACAATATTCATCACAAAATTTTATCAATAATCTTATACTAAAGTTTTGACAGAAAATAACAATTTTCTTTTCCTTAGAAATACTAATTGGAACAAAATTCTTGAATTATTACTCCATCAGCTAATAGAAGTTTAGAAAGACTTAAAAATTAATTAGTAATAAATATAAATAATGTAAAAAAGTATTACTCATAGAGTTTATAAACCTTAAAAAGATGTTGATTAAGTCTGAGGAATTATGTGTAATTAAATTTTCAAATATAATATATAAAACAATATAACAAAAGAGAAAATAAAATTTAGGGTCCAAGTTTTTTATAGATAATTTTTCTAAGTTAAGATATATCAGATCCAGAAATCAATGAGCATTCCTTGCTATATTGCATTAAAAAAGCTCTCTCAGCAAGCTAAAATATAAAATGGGGATATTTAAAGATAAAAAGTTTATTTTTTTTGAAGATTATAATATTTGGTTGCACTGACTTACTTTTTTGGTGCTAAAAATTTCTTTTAAATATCAATAAAAAAATATAAAAAATATAGAAAAAATCGGTGGCAGATGAAGACAAGAAATGAAAAAAAAGAAAACTAAAAAAGTTAATAATATCCGTGAGATTAAGTAGAATTATATTTTATTTTATTTTATTTCTAAAAAAATTACAAAAAATAAAAAGTAAATACAAAAATCAAAAAATGAAAAATGAAAATATAATATCAATTTCTCACTGAAAAGGATCAAAATAATACATATATAAAAGGCTTCATTAAAAAATAATACATATATATCTGGGAATTCCAATTTGAAAAATCCTAATACATAAATAATTTTGTATTTGGTTTATAAAATAGAAAAATAAGTAAAATTTACTGGATTAAGTGAATTCAGGAGTAGAAAACATGTTTTTTCAATTAATTAGCCTGAAATGACCTTCTGTTGTCAATAAAGCTTAAATACGTATTAAATCGATTATTTGAAATGCAATTTCGCATCTTATAATCTTACTCATATATGTTGTAAAATTATACTCATTAAAGTTTCCATCTGATAAAAAGCGGTTTGGTGATATACATAACTGCATAAAATAGGCGATATATATTAGATTTAAGGAAGTGTTACGATTTAGGATTAATATTTTAAAGACTATATAAAGTATAGAAATATATCATTTCAATAATAATTTATAAACGTACTATTTTAACCAATTTATATACCCATTTATCGAATTGTATTATTCAGAGATTCATTTAATATTTTATGTAAAGATTTATCCAGTATTAAGTCAAAAAAAAATTAAATAGAGAATCAGAATGCAGCTAATAAAATATGCAGACTTATCAAATTTCTTAAAATTAAAAAAATTTAAATGATAATTATAAAAACTATAAAATATGAGAAATCAGTCTTAATAGTCAATTTAGGAAAAAAAACAAACAAATAGATCCTTTTTGTGAAATTTATTATTATTTTTTTTTTTCAAATTTCCGGTACAAAATTATAAAATATGCATCAATTAAAGCGAAATGATCGTTCGAAGCGCTATTTTTGTATTTTGTATTTTGCATTTCCTTGAACCAATGCCCAGTGGGTACGGAGCCGCTAGAGCGACAGATGGGAGTGGGATGAAATTTTATTATTTTTTTCCTTTTATGTATTTTTATTTTAGTTTTTTTCTAGTATTTAAATACTATAAATAAATTCCCTTTAAAAAAAAAAAAAATTGTATTTTGCATTTAGGTTTATATAATTTATATTTAGTATATCATTGAAATTTTTTGATAAATGGCCTGTTAAAAAAAAATTGAAAAATAAAAAAAAAAAGGCTTGTATTTTTTTTAGAAAATAGCCGTTGATTTTTATTTAAAATAATGTATCAGATTTAAATCCTAGAAATTTTTTTTGTAAAATTATAAGGCGTATCTCATTTAATAATTAACCAGAAAATTGGTTTTCTAGCACAAAAAATCCGATTTAATTGGATTTATTATTTAATTGAGTAATTATTCTTTTTTTGATTATGTTTATTATTTATAGCCAACGTATTATTATCTCTGAATTTATATCCGAAAGGCGATAAATCTTAGGTCTAGCACTAAAATCTGGCTTAAATCACTAAAAATAAAAACAAGAAATTTTTGGTCTGAATTTCTGTATCCAAAATTTTACATTTTCTCAAAAAATTACTCAGTTAAATTGATTATTAAAAAAATAATTAAAAAAATATTAATTTTAGGTGAAAAATATTTTTTAAATATTCATTAAGTCTATTTCTGCTAAAATTATTATACATAAAATTTATATTTTAATAAATATTATTTTTGTCATATATGGTTCATTCGTATCAAAAATAAAAGTTTTACCTTTTTTTAATGCTAAATAAGTTTTCTACTGTTTTTAATTAGCATTATGTTAGGTGATACAAAACGAAAATTGATTTCGAAATTTATAGCAAAATAAAAAAACCAATTAATCTCAGGATAAACAATTTTAAAGGGTACTTAGTTTTAAATTTCTATTTATACTAATAAAATACGAATGGATATAATGCTCAAATAAAAATAGAAAATTTTTACTGCAGATACAAAATCAGAACACACTTCTTAATTTAATACAAGAAATTTTGCGAAGTTACCGAAAATTATGTACCGATTTCTAGAAAAATACAAAATTATTACAATATATGCCAAAAAAGCTATTTATAATCATGGATTATTTAAGTTCGGATGGAGTTGGTGTTACCTAAAAAAAGAAATACAAATAAATAAGCTAAATTCACAATAAAAAAAAAGATGAAGCACGTAACTTATAGCATTTTACTAGAATAATTCAAATAAAACTCCCGATATATCAAAAATGACGATCAATATGTTTCCAAAACCGATTTAGATTCAAAATAAATGATAAATTAGTTAAATAAAATATTTTACCTGGATTATCCCATTTTAGTAGTTATATCATCTTATTAATTAAAAATTTGTGTGCCAATTTTATTTGGTATAATACAAAGAGGAAGGAGACATGCTATATAATGGATTTTGGAAAAAATAAAAAATGATTTATCTAATTATAAATATGGATTTAATATATTAAGCCTTATATACGAATTCTCCCTAAAAATATCATAAAATAAAAAAGTACGCTTAAAAATAATTATAACAAATTTATGGTAAAATTATAGGCGTGTCATAAAATCAGTGCTAAAAATGCGTCAAGATTGGTGTCAGGATATTTAGCCTAAATCATATTTAACCCAATTATTCAGCTTATTACAATCTAAAGCCAAAATGTATTTTCTTAGTAAAAATAGTCAATTTATATAAAATATAACTTTTAAAAATTTCATAATAATTAATTATTAGTTGCCATAAATTTGGAAAAATGTCATTTAGGTCAATTGGAGATAGGTGAAATTCCCCGTAACCGGTAAAATTCTTTTAAAATATATGTAAGAGATTGAAAAAATTCATTTATAATTATTTAAACGAAAGATAATTTATTTTATCTTGGAGCTTATTTTTCAGAAAATAGATGTAGCAATTCTAAAATTTAACTTATTATGGTAAAATCGAGTAAAAAGTATTTTAATAATAATAAATATTGATATTGGGAGTATTAAATATTTTCTCTTACACAAATAATTTTTTCTAAAAGTTTAATTGGATACTAAAAATGTATATCAATCTATAAAAAAAGTTGTGAATTACAAATAAAACAAAATTTTGTGGATATAACTCAAGACGCCTTTAAAAATATAAAGAATAATTTATAAATGCCAAAATTTACAAATCATGACAAATATGAAAAAAGTAAATATCGCACTATACTAATCAGCATTTAAACTTACGAAATTTTTTTTACTATTTACAATTTTTTTTATAATTTTTTAAAAATATATATTGATATATTTAGAAGTTTTGAATAATTAAAATTAAATGAAATTAAATACAAACTTAGGAACATTTAAATTTATGGAGTGACTTGCTCAAATTTATAATAAAAATCTAAAAAATTCTTTTTTGTAAAAGTTACAAATAATTTTAAATGTTACCATTTTTACCATTATTAAAAAAATGGAAAAAAATAATTTTAGTTGAATTATTTATAAGTCGAAAAAAAAGAGGGATACAAAAAGCGATTAATAAAAACAAATTTTTTTTCAAAAAAAAAATAGATTATCCATTTATTTTCGGGTTTTAACCATTAATAAAAATAATAGCAATCTCACCAAAAAAAATCCCCCCTATAGATATAAACTATTTTCAATAAAATTTCGTGTAAAATATTGAAATTTCTGGTAGTCATAAAAATATCTCGCTATTTTTTCTATATTTTTGAAATCTTTTAATTTTATTTCATAATATCTCGAGAATTCTACTTCACTAATAAATTTTTCTATATAATCAAAAGTTCAAAATAATAAAGTAAAAAAACAATAAATAAAAAAACAATAAAAACCGCTTTCAAAAACAATATATAAAATTCTTATTGATTATAAGTTTTGATAGAATTATATCTTATTTAGTAGATATCTTAAGGGTTTATTTTGAATCCTCAAACTTGATACTTGTAAAAATCACCGGAAATTCAAAAGTCGAGTTATTAAAAAATAATAGGTAATAATTAAGCAGAAAGTTTAGATTTATACCTCTCAGAAATGAAAATATTCAAATCTAGGATGAAATTTAAATATAATCCAAAATTGTGGTTCATTTCTGATAATTGGGTGGAATTTATATTATTAGTTATATATTAAATTATAAAAATAAAAAATTGAAAAGAAAAAATATGTAAAGTTACATATATTTTCTTGTATTTTCAGAAAATTTTTTGGTATTAAATGAAAAAAAAAAAAAAATCTCTTTCATGCGTTTTTTTCGTTTATTTGTAATATACTTAAGTGATCAGTATTTCTAAATTTCACCATTTTTTTTAAATTCGATGAAATTCATGATTGGTATAAATATTGTAAAATATTCTTTGATTTTGATAATTTATACCCAATTCTGATGTAAAAATATTTACAGAAATTTATTTTGGCCAATATGTGTATATTAAATAATGAGTGTCAGATTTTAGTGATGGGTATACGAATTAGGGTTAATCAGGTAATAATTTAATGATAATAATTCAGTAATCATTATGTATGCCTTCATTGTGCTTAGAAATCGTGTTGTTTTTATTTTTTACTTTATAGATAATAAAAATCTAGATTGAAAATTTATCTTTATTTCGAAATTTTAGATTAAAAATAACGGGTTATTTATTTACATGAAAATAATATTCAAGATTTTTGTGATAAGACTACACGTCAATAAAATAAAAGCATTATAGAAGATATCTCAATTTTATTAAATTTAAATGTAATTTTTTATAGTGGATATTTTTTTTATTTTTTTTTAGAATATATCCAGTTTTTTTTTATAAATTTTCAAGTTTACTAGTATTTAAAACCTGGAATTGGTTATGAGTGTTAAAATGGGCTGTTTTAAACAGAAAAAATGTTAGATGCAATTAAATTTTTTCATTATTAACCAATTTAAAGTTCAGAATTTTTTTAATTAGATAAAGGTTCATAAATTTTATTCAAATTTCATAAAATAAAATTAAACCCTATTATATCCTATTTATGTTTTAATTAAGGAATCTATAAGAATTGAGCACAAATACAATATTATGTCAAGGCAGAAGCCATATACTTGAAAAATCAGCAAATTCAACTTTCGAAGTCATATCCTTATTTAATTACTCATTTAAAATAATAAATAATAAACCATCAATCCAAAAAATCAGGTTTATCTTCTAAAGATAAAAAAAATCAAATATATTTATTTAAATTGATGATGCTTTAGCCTATTAATTTAATATTTACGTTAGATAAAAACTATATTGATATTTTAGGAACAATATTTAAATAAATAAAGATGAAATATTAATAAAAATTTACTCTTGGGTTTATAAAATTTCTGGATCATAAAATTAATGTATTTTTTATATTCTGCTTTGCATCTACCTCTACATAGAAATAGAAAAATAAATACAAAGCGTAATGAAAATATAGGTTAGTACACATACTGAATATTCCACCCAATAGAGAAAGCCTCCCATAATAATAATTGAATTTTAGAAAATATAAAATGGTATTTTTAAGGAATATTAGCCATTTTGTAGTGGCTAAGATTTTAAACTTGTCTCCTTCCCTATCTCTATATTTTTAACTATTACATCCTGTTTATATTTGATAATAAAAAATATCCCATTAAACCTGATTCTTACACAAATAATAAAATTTAAAGGTAATCTAAATAAGTATATAGATTATTTTATTGAAATAGAAAAGTGAATAAATTTATTTTAATGGAGATTTTTCTTTATTTAAATTTAGTAATAATAGAAAATAATTAACTAATTTGATTATTTACATTTAAAAAAATATTAATAATGGTGTGAGAATTATTAAAACTTTGAAATGAAAAATTTAATTAAAAAATCGGATATTTTTCACATTTTGAAAGTATTTTTGTATTACATAAATGCAAAGAATTCAAAAAAAATTCATTCAGAATTTTAATTTTAAATAAAAATTATTCAAATTAAAAATATCCTCAAAAAATTTATAAAATAGATACAACCCATTTAATAATAATTTTTTAATTTAAGTTGAAAATAAATCAGCTAAATCCGAAAATATTTGATATAAATGAAATACTTCCTCATAAATATGTCGTATGGTAACATTTCTACCGTGTGTTGGCTCTTTTTTTATCATTTATAATATATAATATATATATATATATAATTTATCATATTCGGCTAATTTGATTTTTTTTAAAAATTCATTGTATAGATTTATACAAGTTCTTTTAATCCTATATTGCAGAGATAAACACAATAATTCTTAGCTTATACCTTCTAATACCCAAACTTAGTGTTTTTTAATAGAACCAAAAGAATAAATAAATAGAATAAAATAAAATAAAACTTATAATAAAATAATCCCAAAATGCTCTTAATTTGAAGGTTATGTACATAAATTATATGAATAGTTTAAAAATTTCTTCAGAAAAGATAATATTTTAAATAGAGTTAAAGATATACCAAATAGAATAAAATTAATAGAGATCTGCACCAAGTGATTTAAAAAAACCATAATATTAAATAGATAGAAATTCACTGGGGTCTTAATGGTATTTCAAATATTTCTAGACGACAAGGCTATGAAACAGTATTTCTAAGAAAAAATGAAATTGATGCAAAGATTACCTGCGTCAACAGAATAAAGTTCAGAGAAAATATAAGAAACCACTATTAATGAACTGCTAAATATAGATAAGACCACTAATATTTTGCACAAATGAGCAAAAAAAATTCGTTGCTGAATTCAAAAAAAGGTGAAGGTGAGACAGAAATATCCCAAAAAATGAATAAAAAAAGGGAATTTTTTTAAAGAATTTTCATAATAGATTTAAAAGATATGTTTTTAATATGTCCTTAAACATTTAAAAACCATCGTATTCAAATAAAACTTATATTTCAATAATGGATAAAAATACATGAAAGCATGTTATAAATAGTGATTACACATATATTTAAGCTTAATTTAATATAAAAATAGGGCTTCAAAAAATATGAAAATAAAACATTCACCAAAAATCGAATGTTCCATTTTAAATCAAATATAAAGGAAATCAGATAATGAAGATGAAAATCTAAATATTAAAATTTTCTCCAGACCAAACTACTATATTTGGATAAAAAAAATGGTTTAAATTCGAATCTTTCATATTAAAACTTACGGGATTAGTAAAAAATCTCATTCTTCTGTCTTAAAACGTTTGATATTCATTTAAATTAAATTACAAAATGAGCAGCAGATAATGTAATTTGAAATCTAAATTTATGATTAATCAGGCTAATATGTGTAAAAATAGACGAAAAAGCCCATTTATTGATAAAAGATCGGTAAAAATAATTAAAATTAGAAATAAACTGGATTTTAAGGCTATTATCTAAAATAATAATAATTTTGAGTGAATAAAAGAAAATATAAACGTATATTGATTACAAATTTCAAAAAACGAATAGAATTTGAAAATATACTTTGAAATGATACAGGTGAAAGTGATAGCTAAATAGATTGAATAGCCAATACAAAATTTATTCATAAAAAAGAATTTTATTCAAATAAACCAAATATCGATTTAAAAACCAAGTTTAAAATCAAGAAAAAAGAATGAAATTATTTTAAAAAAAACTTGGGAATATAATTCTAAATACAACTGTTATAATATTATTGGTATAATTAAAATTAATAAAAATATGGATTTCACAGATGTAATGAATATGAATTTTGATGGAATTCCTGGGTTTATCGGATTTGGATGAAATTTTAGTCATCCAAATCCGATTTTAAGGGGGGTGGGAAAAATTTTACCTCCGGTAACACTTAGATCCATAAAATATCTCCCTATACTATTTTAAAAATAGTGTGGGAAATCAATGTGTATCCATAGACCGGTGATATGGATAGTTAATGTTATAATATAAGGTTCTGGATTCAAATCCCTGAATAAAGCTAATAAAACCGGAACGTAGATCCGGAATATGGTTTAATAATAGGATTGAGTATACTCTATTATATTTGTTTATTTAATGTTATTAATTCTATCTATCAATTATAATAGACCAATCGGGTTTATCCAAAAATTTAAATACTGATTAGTAAGCAAAAATAATTATTAAGAATCACTTACAAGGAAATTAAAGATTATAAAGCACAATAAAAGTATGGCATGCTACATCAAATCCCAGACAAAAAATTAGGAATTAAATGATCCAAGAGACTATAAAAAGGTAGTATTATCACCCGAAATTGAACACTAAGACACTTTCCTCTTTTAGATTTCTTATTATTAACTATATATATTAATCTCAATAAAACATCGATATTAACGCATTAATATACATAGTAAAACATGATTCAGACTCAAAAATATAGTTGCACCAAGGCTCTAACAACACCTTCTATTGGTTATCTAAGGCAAAGAGATATTTGGCTTCGGTCGTCCGCTTTTTATCTGACAGGTTCGAGCACTGCATCTTCTAGCTTAGGTGTCACACATTATAACAAAGGGCCACAATTTCAAGCCGGTGCTTTACATTGAGCTAGACACTTATACCTGACATGGAAACAGACCTGGGAAAAAAACTAGATCTAGAGGAAAAAAAAACAGAAAAATAAAATTTATTTAAGCTGGAAAACCAAGGTGCAGTGAAGTTACTAGAAATAAATTGTCTTAACCATTCAAAATTTATATCGGTGAAAGTTATCATATTTATAATTTATAAATTCATAAACTCGGCATTGGGTACGAGATATGTAAAAGAATTAAGCATATATATAATCAGCATGAAATAAAAATAAAGCTAAAATATTTTAAAGGAGAGATCATAATTATTCAATAATGAGATTATACCAATACAATTTGAAAGTTGATTTAAATTTTATAGTAAATATATAGTGTCTTAATGACTTGTAGCTCATAATTTTTGTGAATTGATTTTTCCGAAAAAATAACTTCATAACATTTCTCTTCAAAAAATATCACTTTAATGAAAAATAAAGATAAAATTGAAGTATAATTGTTGTATGGAAGTTCGATTTATAAAGATTTGAAAATTATCTTTCAATTTACTGGAATTAACCATTATTACGGTATTTGCATCCAATTTTTTCAAAAAGGTATAAGTGGGAATAAAATAACACTCAACACAATCAAGTTATCCATATGAATACAGATTTTATCAAATTTGAACCAATCAAGGGTTTAATATTCAAAAAACCAAAAAGTTAGACCAAATCATACCGATCATAAACAAAAAAATGAATCTATAAAACCAAACTGATTATGAGAACCATTTTATGATATTATAATACACTTTCTTACGATCCACACAGGGTTTTCTGGAAAAAATATACTGCAAATGTAAAATGCGCTTGTTGATTAATTATCCAAAATATTTTCTCCGCTAATAGCTAAAATTCATTATTAAAAATAATTGGATATAGATTAATAATATTTATGCTTTATCGGTGCTGTTGTAAGGCAAAACTTAACAAGAGTTAACAAAAAACGACTACCAAATATTTTATAATGGTTTTATTCCCTTCCAAAAAACTCCCCTTCTAAAACGATGCAAAACCCCCTCTTTTTATACCTTTTTTCTGATAACTCTTCTACACTATGGGCTCAATACTCTGGATTTTTTTATTTGAATTAGCCAATAAAATTTCTGAATTCCATTACCAAAAAAAAAGTTTATTTCTATCTCAATTTTTTATATTATCGACACTAAGCCAGCTGCTTAAAGCTGACCAGATAGTACCAGAGAGCTGTATATTGTATACAGGCTATCTGTACTTAGTGTTTATCAATAACTAAACGCTCTAATAAGAAACAAAGAGCAAGAAAGTAAAAAAAAAAAA
>LSSL01002998.1:0-28654 GCA_001953115.1 Smittium mucronatum | reverse complement strand
TAATTTTTATAATATGAATATTCTATCGTATTGAAAATTTCTTTATTCTTAAAAAAAAATATTTTTCTATTGGTATGAAAAATAGTATAATTTTTGCAAAAAAATTCTATTAAAATGAAAAAAGTTTTAATTTATTTGAAGAAAAGATTAAATTGGTTTTGAAAAGGGATTTTTTTTTTGAAAAAAATTCCCCTTATTTTTTGGAAAAACCTATAATAATGATATTTATGCATTTTAATATTATATTTCAGTTTTTTCCTAATATTTTTACGAAATCTATTTTTTTTATTGCCTTTTGATAATAACCGTCATATTAAATGATCAATTGGTTATAATAATTTTTCTTTTATTTGCTTCTGTAAATTTATTATAGCTCTTAGAATTTTTATTAAAAATGAAGTATACGTCACTCTTCATATTAAATCTATATCTCTTTATTATCATATTAAAAAATTCTTTTCAAAATTTATATTTTATTAACGAATTTTTATTTTTTTCTTAAAACTATCCATTTGATATTTTTATCATATTATTAAATTATAAAAATAGAAGCTGAAATAATATTAATAATAATATTTTAATCTTACGTTATTTGCTAAAAAGTTAAATTTTTATTTTTTTCATATAAAATTTATTTTGTTTACATATAACATCTTTATATTTCTCAAAAATTGCCTATTTAAACTTATTATGTCTAATTTTCGGAAAAGATATGAGGAGTAAAATTCGATTTAATTTTTAAATCTAAATTTTTTTTTAAAAAATCTAATGTAGTTTTCAACTCTTCTCAGCTAAAAGTGAAAATTATAAGTGCATTTAAAATTTTTGAATTAATATCCACATTTTTTTATATTCAGTATTTTTAGTTGTGCTATCGAAGTATTTATTTTCATAATCGTCAATTTTTATAATTTTAATGGAAAAAAAAATATTGAGTTACAAAAAATATGTAATAAAATGTGATATCATCATTAAATTAAAATCATATAAAGACTCTATAAAAGAGTGTTAGATAAAGAAAATGACGTCTCAGTGTTACTATGGAATATTTTAAAAATCAAATTCTCAAACACCTCGTGATGTATATTTTTTTACTGGGTTTTAAATAGAACATTATGATTAAGTTTATTCAGTATGTGGTATAGATCTTACTTTAGATTATACGAAACTAACAGTAAAATCAATATTCTCCACAAAGAAAATACTTCTCATTCTCATTACATCCCTAAAAATTTATTTAAAACTTGAAAAGCTATGGAAAAACTAATCATATTCGTACAGGAACGAATAAGGTTATTAAAAAAATAGCAGAAGTCATTAGGAAATTTTTAATCAAAAAATTTTTTTCTTTTTGTTATGAAGAATGAATTCTAACTATTTTATTAATAATAATTTACAAGCATAGTGTCTTAAATTTAATATATTTATGGGATTTATTATAAAAATAACATCTGGTTCGTTTCATGAAGAAAACTATTAAATTAGGGTTGGAGCCATATAAAAAGTTAAAAGAGAAAATTTTAAGTAATAACAGTAAGCATTTGAGCGTTTATTAGTCAAGAGGTCTAAAGATCCAAGTATGTTATTTCCGTATTCAGAATAATGGAAAATAATTTTAGAGATTTTTTAAAAATTCACCTTCTTATTATAGCATTCATGATGACAATGGAACTAATCATGAGTCGTCAAAGATTGAAGATAAAGAATGCTTAGGCTTTTTAAGGCTATCCAGTGCTGTTATACCAAAAAATAGAAAAATAATTTTAATTTCTAAAAGCCATTTCAATCTGACATACTTTCTAATACTCAAAAGAATTTAACATCGAATAAAGGAAAATTAACAAAAAATGTTCAATTCCAATCAATTTAAAGATTTTTATGATCATTGAGAAAGAATAATAGTTGGGATTTTCATTTGAAGATTAAAGAGAGTTTTAATAACTATGCGCTAACATCTGAAATTAAATTTAAAAATCTATTGTATTAATTTATATATGCGTTAAATTAACGAATAGAAATATATCCATGCCATCTTGTCGAATTAATGATGTGAAATTTTATGATTATACTTGATTAAAAGTCACAAGATGTTTCAGAAAACGAGGAAAAAAAAAACACACGATGAAGAAAAAAACCAAATTTTTTTAGAGAAAAAAATATTTAAATTCTAAAAATATTTAAGAATATTATATAATAACACAAAAAGAGAACCTTTGTGGAAAGAAACTCTCTTCTGAGCCATTGATCATGATTATGACATTATTCACCTATATCCTCAAAAATATATATATTAAAACTTAATATATATCTTTTCTTCTTATTTATAAGTTTAAATATTTTTATTCAAATGTTTTAATTACATTTATCTTAGAAATAAAAATATATTTCATCAAATAAATTTAAAATGGGTCTTCAACAATTTAATAAGTTAATTTAGATTTTGAGAATAAAATAAAAATTATGAAAGGGAAGCTGATGGCAAAAAAATACGAAATCTCTCACTTTCCTTCTTCCATCAATTTCAATCCTCATTGGTATTCCACTTCTTGGTTTCCAGTATTAAGGAATTCTTACATTAAAAAATATTTTAGCATAATTTTAAAACTACAATTAATGGATCGAAGGAACTATATAAGTAAATGTATTATATTTATATTATACATTATATATTATATTTAAATAAATCCTATTATCCATTACATGTTGAAGGTATTTTAACACTATTTTTAAATTTAAATCTAAAATTTAATTTTCGAAATTCATGAATTTTTTAGTATAAAGACTTTGAAAATATAATTTGATGAATAATTTTTTGCTTATATTGTAACTTTTTTTTTATTATGATATCATAATTAATTTAAATCTTTTTTTGTAGATTTATAAATTTTAATAGGGGATAAAAATATTCATTAATATTTTTTTATGGCAAAGAACAGGAAACATGCAGTGAGTAGCTTAAAATACATTCCCATCAATCGAATTCTGAAGTTTATAAATTTACCATATTTGACATATAAAAAATAAAAAATAGAGGTGAAATTAACTTATAGTTATGAATTTACTCTCATAAGAAATTGATCATCAAATTTACTCTTATTATATTACATGATTATGTTTGAAACATTATTATTTTGAAATAATTCATCATAGATAATTTATTATTTATTAAGATATAGAGATAATAAAAATCAAATTATCCTGAAATCTTTTTGAAGTCATTGAACTTGTTCCAAAAATAGAATAAAAGATATAAATTAAATTATAATAGTTTTCAATTAATTTTAAAACTTGATAATCTTTATCCTTAATAATTTTTAGATAATTTTTTATTTATTACCACTTAAATAAGAAGTAAAACTAAAATATGAATTAAGAAAAATTTAGATTAGTATTATGTCTTTAACAATGAGAAATGTTACTGATTTAAAATTCTGTTTAATATCCGAATGAGATCTTTCAAGAGAATATTACTTCTAGTTTTGAAAAGACATAATCAGTATAACTAATATAATCAATCTCTTTTTTTTTTTTTTAATTTTTAATTTTTTCTTTAAATTATTTGTAAAGTAATATTTAGCTAATTTTTTAATAAACCACACTAAATGCTTCAATAATTGTTATATATTTACATATGAGAATTTAATTAGATTTTTAGTGTAGATAAGAAAAATAAAATATTTTAAAATTGTTTAAAATTTATATACTTTTTGGTTATATTTATGTTTTAACTGAGGTTTATGAAAATAATTATCTATTTAATATATTAAATTTTTATATATTGGAAAGCATAATTAAAAGATTTGATTAAAATATCGAAGTTGAATCCCAGAATTTTTTTTTTTTTGCACTTCATATTACAGGTGTTAAAATTATACTCTTGTTATTTTAATAAATTTTTTTTGTATAATATATATTGGATACTAATGCATATCATAACCCTCGAATTCTTATACTGCTTATATTCTAATGGTAGTATTTTATATTAATTTTTCTCGCGCGTTTTTTTGAATTTTCCACACTAACGTATTGTCCGAAATTTTTAATTATTATATCATTGGAAATTATAAAAACTATTGACAGTTAAAAAAAATTAAAAATGATTTTAATAACTACAGTTCAACGTATATTTTTATTATTTCACACAGATCTGTTTTATTTATGAAAATAATCTAAAAATCATAAATGGTGAGATTATGCACATAATAAATAGGTCCGAATAATTGAGTTCGAAAGGTAAAGTATCACTCTTGATCATTAATAACTTGCATCGAAGAAATTAAAAGGGCAGATTCTTTGGGTGATGAAAAAATATCTCACGTTTACATTTTAATGTCTCAATATATAAAGAAACTTAAAAAAAACGAGCCACTTTTATATTTCATGATTATAAAGAAGAAGAAAAAGGAATTTTATTTATAAGTATATTTTAGGAATATATCTATACTCTTTGAAAAAAGAAAATGTAATAAGAATAGTTTTCTTTCTGTTAAATTTATATATCTTTCAATTTTATGTGGTAATGGCAAGAGTCATTTTGGAAATAATTGATATAGATTTAAAATAATAGCTGATTACAGTAAATTTTAAAAAAAAAATTTAAAAGATTTTGAAACTTATATATATTATAAAATGAAAAATTTATTCTTTATCTAAATTAAAATAAAAACCCAATAAAAAAATCTTTCTTCTATTAGCTAATGTAAGGTTTTATTAACTATCCAAGAATATTTTAACAAAATATATATTAATTAAAACAAGTTAATTTTTTTTAATATTATAAGCTCTTATAAGAATCATCATATTATGTCTTGGTAAAAAAGTTTTTTTTTGAATCAATAAGAAAAATTATGCAATGATATTAATTTTTAACTTTTCTTAAAATTTAACGCATGTATAAAAAAAATCTAAAAATTATTTGACCTTTTGGTATTTTTTTTCATACTTCCGAATCTTTATTGATGCTTCATTACAGTAATTTATCAAATTAATTGCTTTCAAAATCATTTATATTTGTTATAAACAATTTCACCATTTCCAAAATATTTTTTACATTTTTTCAAATTAATTAAACTTAATTTCATCCAATTTAACTTTTTTCGATTATATTTTTGCTTTTTTCCTATTTGATTCTCAACAGTAATAAATATAAATTTTTAAAAAAATGGGATTACTTATAATGAATGCACTATTTTCTATAAAGTTAAAATATTAACCATTTTTCATACTAATTAAATGAAAACGAATTTTTAAATAAAAAGCAGATAATTTTTAACATCAATATAAAAAAAATAGATGTATAAAAACTGACTATTTTTAACAGTAACCAATTTTTGATCACATTTTTTGAATTTGAATTTAATTCTTTCATAATTTTTTGTATAACTCGTATTAATTCAACTTATTTCTAATTAAATTTTAGGAAAAAATATTTCGCTAACTCTATATTTATTTTTACTTATTTTGAATTATTTTTAATTTTTCCGAATTGGATTCACTTTTTTTTATCTAATCTCACTTTTTAAAATTTTATTAGATAATTTGTTAGATATGTTTAGCTATAATATATGAGAAATTAAAAATTATTGGAATTTAATATATGCTTAAAAATTCCTAAAACTAAAACTATTTAATATATGCCTAAAAATTTCTATAACTAAAACTATTTAAAATTTGAAATTCTATCTTTTTCTTATAAGTCTAAAATAATTTTTCTTACTTTAAATGATGACAGCATAAAAATCTAATTATCATTCTATATATAAAGTCAAATAATTAAATTTTCAACTGAATTGGTTTAATTTTATTAAATCTAAATGGAAATTATAATTTCAAGTGAGTTGACCTAAATTATACCCATTCTTCAGAAATATATCAAAGAAAATTATTTCATTGAATATAATATTGGAATAGTCCACAATATAATTAATTTCGAATATAGGTAACAATAAAAAAAAATCACGAGTTTTCAATAGTTCAAAATATTGTGCTTTTTATCCTTAATTTATTTGGTTATAATCATAGCTGATTTTTTTTAATAATTAGTATGATCATTCTGATTATTTTAGGATAATTAATTGATTACATTAATGTTTAAATATATTTAGGTTAATAAATATTTTTCCTTTTTAATTTATGTATAAATTTTTTTAGATATTTATTAAATTATTAGAGATTTTATTTTAAAAATTTGGATTATTTATTAGAATAAGTATTTAGCTATCTGGCTGTTTTGCATTAATTTTAATTATGTGGCTTATATTATTTTCAAATAAAAGCCACAAATTGTGACAAAAACTACCTAATTTGATTTTTTATATCTATTTACTGATTATGGATATTTACTACTATTAATTATTAGATTATTATTTGGAATTTTCTAGAAAATTTAAATAACCTTTCTTTGTGTTTTATTTTATACTATTACGACTTAAGAAATTCCAAAAGGTACAGGGGACAACTCTTTTCCCTCTTTTTGGATTTCCTTAAGTGTATTATTTATTTTATATTTCTTCTTTATAAATAAATAATACGTCCTTGTCTTATTTCTTCATTCCTGAAGTTGGTCTATATTTATTCATTATCTCTATCAATAAAAGAATTTTAGGGGATTAAACAGATATTGACTGAAATTCATATAATATTTTGATTTTTTAATAGATATGATTATAAGATAAAAACCAAAATATACATAAAACTTTTCATCAATTTATTATTTAAATTTTATACAGCTCTTTGTATAAATAATATTCATTGAATTCCTAAATTAATCAGAAAATTAATTTATTTAAATATCGAAATAACGATACCTCAGATAATCGATGCAGTTAAAAATAAACTTTAAAATACTTTAAAATATTATTTTTTATGACTCAAACAAAATCTTTGTATTAAATCAATATAAATAAAGATAATGCAACGATAAATTTAGTTTTGGGCATAATCACTATAAAAAAGTTCAAAAATCGATTAATAAAATATTTTATCATTATCATGGCCTAAAATAAGATGAAAATAGTAAAGAATCTTAATATTAATATATTTTTATTTATTTTCACTAATCGAGTAATCATAGATGTAATTTTCATTTATTTTAAAACTTTTATCGATTATCTTAGTCTGTGAATTCATTTATGATTCAAAATAGAATCAAAACTACAATCTTAGTCACTTTATAATAATAAGGAAAAAAAATTTTAATTAAGATATATTCATATAATTTATAGAAATAATAATTAATGTAAAAACTAAAATTTTTCAAATGAAATCCTTCAAAAATAATTTATTTATAAATTTATTTTATTGTAGATCTAAGCAAATTTTATATTCAAATATAATCATTATTTTATTTAAAAAAATTACAATTTTATTCTTAAAAATAAATTTTGTAAATATTAATAAAATAATCCCTACAATTAAATTTCATCTTTTAGCATTTGGATATTCAATAATAATAATTTAAGTATTAATGATTGTTATACGATAATTTTTTATAATCTCAAATATATATACCACAATATATACGTATAATAAAATGATTTTATATTTTTATATTAAAAAATATTTAATTTTAAAATAGGTTTAAAGATTCCGTATAAAAAAAATACTGTATTCAAAATCTAATATATTCAGGTAAATAGACTTTTTCGAAAAATAATATTTTACTGAAATAATTAACATAGTAATTAAATAATTCATTCTGTAATTTTATTTAGAGATTTTATTAAAAAATATCAAAATATTTTAAAAAGACATTTCGCAGAACCATCGTTTATAAAAGTCTAAGAAAAATAAATTTTAGTAAAAATATAGTTTTAATCGCGATCAATATAAATAAAGAATTTTATTTAACGTATCGCTTATAATATTTTTTTTGCAATTCAAAAAAAATTATTAATAAATATATAAATTTTTATTTACGTATAATCCCAAAAAATTCAAAATATAAAAATTATTCACCTAAGTTTTTTTCATAACTATAATATAAGTAAATATTATCACTATTTAATAAAATTAAGCAAGATTTGTATATTTTAATCATTTTACCTAAAAATATCTTGTAAAAATAAAACCATAAAAGCTAAATTATTTTATAAATCAATTTCTTACAAAAGATGACAAGAAAATTTTTAAAAAAATAATATTCAACTTCAAAAAAATTCTTTTTTTTATTTAAAAACAGATTAAAAAAATCTTTGCTATATCGAAACTATCAGTAAGCTCTATATTTAGGGGAAAAAATCCATTAATAATCAATTGATAATATAAGATATTAAAATAAGAATTAAAATCATTTACTTATAAGATCTATAGTCATTACAAGTTTCTAAAATTACAACAATCTGAATTTAAGAGTTAATGTCGGAAAGCAAAAAAAAAGAATAATAGTCATTTGCAAATATTTAAGCTTGATTTTTTATTCTTGCAAATCGTAAAATCTAAGTGATAATATCAATTTAATAGTAAAATTTTTTAATTTTTAAATATAAATTAAGGAATATATATTAGTTTTATAACTAGGATTTTTTTATAAAATAAATATGTAATATATTCAATTTCTTTTGCAAAATATTCATTTTCCTGAAATCAAATAAAATTCATTTATTTTTATTTTTTCATCTTTTATTATAACTCAAATAAAATAATCAGATAAAAGTAGAAAAAAAAACAATTTATAGTACCCATTTAGTTTAAATCTTATTTAAATTGAATTTTTGTATAATTATATTTCTTAATGTGATATAGAGGATAATTTACTAAAAAATATATATTATTATATATAGTAATGATTTTTATACCATTTATAATAATAATTATTTAAAGAAAATATTAAAATTTTTATATATGCAATAAGAAGCTTTTTTAAATCATAAATAATAAAAATAAATTGAGGCATATTAGATTTATATAATACATTGTGTTTTAATTAAAAAATTTTGAAAATTTTATTTAATAAATATAAAATTT
Source organism: Smittium mucronatum (assembly GCA_001953115.1). NCBI lineage: Eukaryota > Fungi > Kickxellomycota > Harpellomycetes > Harpellales > Legeriomycetaceae > Smittium > Smittium mucronatum. Next base: position 19,690 of record LSSL01002998.1, on the reverse strand, counting down.
TATTCATAATTAATTAAAGTATATTTTTATTTTTTTGTATTCTTTCTATTTAGAATAAACTTATTGTAATTTTCATAATTTTTATCTAAATTTAAAAAAATACAGATTAATTATTTACTAATTTTTTTTACAAATTTATATCTTTATTTATAGTTTAATTTCTATTTTTTGAGAAAAATATAATGAATAGTTAATAATACACCATAAAATAAAAATAATTTTTATTATTAGCTATGGCGAAGTTATAAAGTGAATAATATAGATTAATCACGATAAAAGAGCACATAAGGAATTCAGACATAGTTCGTGAAATTGAAATATAAAAAAACTGTCTGGTTATTATCTTATCTATATTTAAAAATCTATAGGATTATTTCAATTATTTTTTCAATTTTCTAAAAAAATCTGTGATATAGACTATATATAATTTTTAATTCAAAAAAAATTTATAAAAAGGTAAATTTTGTAATATATGATTTTTTTTATTGTTAAATTTAACGATAATTTTTCAAAGTCACATCAATCCTTTAAATTATGTAATATTATGGTATTAATTTTGTTATTTAACAAAGTTCTAATTATAGCAAATATATTTTATTGCTTTTAAAGTTTTCAAGAAATTTTTCAAAAATATCTTAAGTTTACAAATTTTAATAAATACATATAAAATATATTTCATATTGATTTTATTAAAATATAATAATTTTTATCTTCAAAGTATCCATATAAAATTTAAAAATATAATTTTAAAATTATTTTATTTATTGTTGAAAGAAAAAATGGTAATTAAATTTACTAATCGCTAATAAATATATTTATATAACTTAGAAATGTTTTTATTGCAAAAAATATAATATTGACATAGTTCATTTAATAAAATTTTTAAATACAAAAAATTTAAGAATTGATATTTTTAATTCATTATATTAAAACAATTATTTGAAATATAATTCATATAACTAATATATTAATCAGCTTTTATTACAAAAAAATCTACATATTACAGTATACATCGATCATAACCTTATTTATATATTTTTTTATAAAAATGCGCTGTTTATCACTTTATAGCGGATTATATATGCAGGATAAAAATTCTCTTAGTATATTTTTTTAAAAAAAAAGAAAAATGTTAATTAATATATATAATTAATATAATTTATTCGATTTTAAATTTAATAAATATATTCATATTCTCTTTTTTATCATATATAAAAATTTCATGAAAAAAAGTGTTTTTTTTAAAAGTCCGTCAAAAAATTTATATATTGAAATTCATTGAACATTATTATATGATATTTTGGGAATAATCGTTTTTATAAATACAATAGAAAAGATTAAACTATTATTTCAACACTTTTATACAATATGACACAAAATTTAATGAATCCTCACAATATTAGTAATTGTGTAAAAATTTTTATATCAAACAATAATTTGGTAAAAAAATTAGTCATTTTTGCTCAATTAATATCAAATAATAATAGTGTTAAATAATTTACTTATATCATAAAATTAATACATCCATGATACATCCAATAGTTTTTCTGAAGGTTATATATTTTTCAAGGGAATATTTCAGATGTATCTGAGTTCAAGAGTAATAATAAAAAATAAATTTCTGAATTTATTAGTGTAACTTATACAGCAAATAAATAAAATTTACCAAAGTTTATTCACAATTATTAATTACTTTGATTATATCCATTATATCAGTAATTTGGTATTTTACTATCTAAAATCAGATTGTTAGCTATGATAATTTTTTTATTTATAGAATTTTGTTTATAGGAATCGTTATTGAAAAAGATTGTAAAACTACTATAAAATATTATGTAACGTAAATAAAATATTAAAGTGCCAAAAAATAGTTTATTTCTCCTCGGATCTGCATACTGAGTTCTTGAAGGAAATTTAAGTTATACCTACCATCCTATTTATTCCTCCCTACATTGCATAAATTAAGATAGTTTAATAATAATTGTAGTATTGCCAACTTATAAATTCTTCCAAGTATAATTTGAATATTTTTAATTTTTATACTATTGTTAAATATGAAATTGATCTGATAAAGGCAAGGTAATAAATTTTTCGAGCAAAAATCGGAACTTTTTTTGTTTTTATTGGAAAAGATAAATATAATGTAAAAAATTGAATAATCGATTAATTTTGTTCAAGATGGGATTATTGCAAGTAGTGTTGTCTAAAATATTATATAAAAAATTATTATTCTTAATAAGATTAGTAATAATTAGATGAAACATATATTTTCAATAATTTTTATTATCAATTAATATAAATTTAATTTTAAATAGACTTTTTGCACTTTTAGACTATAGCATACTTAAATTAATAAATAAAAAGATTAATAAAAAAGATTAATAAAAAAGATTGCTCTTAATATAAGAAATATAGATAAATTTTAAATTAATATAAAAAACTTGATGATAAAAAGTATATATAAACACTGATTCAAAATTTTTTAATCAAAAAATTATTGTAAAGAATTATAATTGTGTTATCTATTTATGATAATAAAAATATTTTAGAATAAAACCATAAAAAAAACTCTGAATATAACATGAAAAAGTTTTTCATCATATTCTTAAGTAAAAATTATTTGCGGCTTAACCAATTTAAATTTAAAATAAAAAAATTAAAGAAATAGTGACACGAAAAATTCATGAGATTTAATTAAATTATATTAATTAATAAAAAATATCTTTCACTAATTTAAAAAAAATTTATGTTATTTACAATGAAATAAGACACAATGGAAAAATTATTAATAAAATCAATCAAAAGTGTAACATTATCTAAAATAAAATAAAAAAATTGAATAGTTAAATAGCCAAATTAATAGTTACTAGATTAATATTAAAATAATTTCTTACATATAACTATTTAGTATAATATATTCAAATTTTTTTCTAAGCAAAAATATTTTGATTATTTTAAAGCCATAATTTTACTGATAATTGTTAAAAGAATTATATAGTTAATAATATTAAATTTAATAAGAATTTATTTCATTCTTATTTTGGATAATTAAAAAGCATAACCCGATTTTTTTTAACTTTAATTTGATATAAATTAATTTTTATTATACATAATTTAAAAAAAAAAATAACACATTTGAAAAGCAAAGAATAACTTTAAAATTATTATTAATTTATTATCATTTAAAATTACTAGATAATAAACTTTCAAAATAACTGAATAATGAAATTATTTTAATATATATAAATAAATGAATTTTTGAATATTTTTAATCTGACTGTATATTATTCAAAATGCATTTGAAAAATATTTTTAAATTCCTAAAATATTGACCTATAATTTCCTGTTAAAATTTTTTATATATTAATTAAAAAAAATTAATAAAATTAAAATTTATTGACTTATTTTTTTCGCTAACTATGGTTTAAATTAAATTCATAATGCCTATTTAAAGTTGAGAGGAATTAAATTGAGAAATTTTTTAATCATCTTAAAATTAAATTTCTCCCCTAACCCTTTCAATACTTTTTAATCAGCCTATTCCATCCTAATTAACTGTTATAAAATTAAAATCTGCTATTTTAGTCCAATAACTGAAAATTTAAGAGATTTGATAATAAATACGTCAAATCGCTGAAATTTTTTGACAAGTGGATCACATTTTTTATTTTTCCCCGTATAATAATTTGAAAATCTAAGTAAAGATCTGATATTTTTTATGAGATTAAATTGTATATTGAAATAAACCAATAGTAAGGTTTTAAATTATAATAGAAAATAACAAGCCAATATAGTCAATACACAATTAATTAGAAAACCTAAACTAAAAGATTTATAGTAAATTTTTTTTGGACAAGATGATTATTTAACCCTTTCCGGGCCCAAATTTTTGCTTTACCCCTATTTGCGTATATTTGAAATTATAATTGGCTCAAATATATGATTTTCTCTATGATATAAAAATAAAAATAAACTAATTATATCATTTAGTGCTATGAACTATTGTTCATTGACAAAGAACTTAATTATTGACTGCAAGTAACCTCAGGAATACTACTACTTGAAGCAATTCCAGAGGGAGGTATTTCGGTTTGTATATTGCACCCTTTTCCCGTAAATACACAGCCGGTATACCAGCTGAGGAATTATTGTAGTCAAGATAATAGTCTTTTCTATACGCCTTTTTCTTTTTTTCAATTTTTTTTAGTATAGTTTTTATTGATGTTATCTTACAGTAAAATTCCGTGATACAAAAAAAAAAGTATATATAAATTTAGTGAAAAGAGAAAGCCATTTTTTGTTTCATTGCCCCTGGTAGAGTTAAATAAAATATAATTACTATCATTTAAATTGGATTTATGTAAAAAATTTATGCGACTTTAGTATAAGTATAATATGGATATCCTTTTTGTTTTTTTTATAAATTTGAATAATATCGATTTTGAAATAATATCGCATAGTTTAATATTATTAGTTGCCATTATTTTTAATTTGATTTCTAAAAAAAAATTGTGATACCATGATTTAAACGTAAAAAAACCGAACGAATATTAAAATAAATGTTTTGGATAATTAAAAATCAGATTTATGCTTATATTTTCAGATTATTACCTGGAGGGAAATAAAAAATATCATCTACTGGCATAAAATGTCAGAATTTCGACGTATTTTTCCTCCAATCTCTAAAAATATCAGTTATTGCTCAAAAAAATCAACCATTTACTTTTTATTCATAAACTACCATAAGATCCATTATCAAAAAAAAATTATACTTATTCAAATAAAAAAAATTCTGGAACTCATAAATTAAATCTTGAAATTAAAGTAATTTTTTCTTTTTAATATTCTAATGGTATTAAAAAATTAACATTTAATAAAAAATTAAAATTATTCACAATTATTCTAGATATTTTATTTAGTTAATTTCAGAAAAAAATTCAGACTCAATAGCCTAAAAATTTAAATCATCAGATAAAATTAGCTTTTTTATTTATCAGTAAAATATATTAATCAATAGATGCACGAAAATATATAATTTAGAATAATAATAAATACTGGTGAAAATTATTAATTAATTTAAAAAATCGTACTTAATAAAATTTAATAAAAATAAAAATAACTTAATTATCACTGAAACAGAATAAAATCCTTAATTTAAGGATTATTATGTAGTTATTTTTCAATAAAATTTACTTGCGGATGAACTCGTATAAATACTATCAATATTTTATATGCATTTACTTTATAGTATCAATAAATAATAAATAATAAAAGCTATATTACAAGTATATTTAAGATAATTAATGCTAATATTTATTTGATTTTAAAAATAAATTTATCTTAGTAATTTTATCTAAAATAGTTTCGACTCCTGAGTTAATATCTTCGAATGACAAAATATTTTAATCATTATATTTTTATTTCGCATTGGAACTTTCATTTTTTACTTTATATAATGCTTTAAAAAAATTATATTTCAGCTAAAACTGTATTTTCATATAGGGAAATATAAAAATTCAGATACAGATTATCAAGTATAAATTTTTTTATATTATGAATTTTTATTTTATTAATCTCTAATTTTATTTAAATTAATTAATTAACAATTATAATATTAATAAATTTGTTTATAATAATGCTATAGCAGATATGAACGCTAATCTTCATACTTGCGAATTAATTTCATGATAAAAAGTCTCTTATTTATCCGTAATTAAAGAAAAAATAAATAAAATAAGAAATAATAAATAATAAATTTAATAAATTCAAAATAGTTTAAATACTGCAAAAAATACCAAAAATAAAAATTTAATTTTTTTTTAATTTTATTATTTTTTCAAGATTTGTAAATGTTCTCAGGAAAAAGAAAGGTTGAGATTTTTACATATTATAAATACTATTCTTATTTGATAGCCAATCAATCAAAAAAATTTATAAATTTTTGATAATAGATTTATTATTTCTATTTTTCAACAGAAATGTACAAATAAATTTTGGGACTAAATAATTAAGTAAAATTTTTTTCACTACTAATACATCTGAACATAATTATTTTCTACGTTTATAATTGCATATAAAATTTAAAATTATAAAATCCAAGTCATATAGATTTTTAATTAAATTATTTATTTGATATAAAGAAATTTTTATCAGGAAATTTATATTATTTTTGAAAAATAAATCAAAAAGTAAAAATAAATAAACAAAAAAACATATTTAGATGTAAATTTAAGTATTATGGTTTTTACATTATTTAAAAAGTAAATAATTTCATTTATCGAAGTAAAATGTAATTATATCCTACAAATTTTGACATTATTTTTTTTATATAACAGTGGAGTCAGAAAACTTTGTTCTCAAAACAATTATTTCAAATCACGTTGGTGTTAAATTGATTTTTCATAATTTCATAATTTATCCCAAATTTTTTTTATTAATATATATATTTTTTTTAATAAATTGGTTTGGTATCTTCAAAATGTTTGTGGAGAACAATTTTAATTTGACTTCATTTATACAGAAATATTATTGACCATTTATCAAATTATTCTTCATTCGAAACATAAACTCAAATGTAATATATCCAATTTTTGCTCTATTTAACTTCATTATTTCCTACTAACCCTAGATTAATCATAAGGGTGTCTTTCTTTTCTTTTTTTATATCTTTCTATTGTATATACGTAGAAAAATATATATAATTTAAAATAATAATTTGATCTGAAATAGTTTTTTCTTAATACTATTTTTCTGGAATATTAAATTGATTCACCTTATAGTAAAACTCGTGATACAAAAAAGGGCTTATCCTTAAGAATTTTTTCTAAATTATTAAAAAAAGCATAAAATGAAAGATTTGTTTTCGAAAAAAGTTTAAATATTCATATTCAATAGATACAAAAAATTACATTTTATTGCATATATATAATCTACTACTATGATTTTAAAAATTTGAATATTATTTCTATTCAATCTAAATTTTGGTATAATTTGAGGAAATGAATAAAAAATCATTTTTTAAATATATTTGGTGTATTTTGGTCAAAAAATAGGTACATTTAAATTATGAAAATAAAAAAAAAAATCCTTTTATTTGATTTTATAATATTATATGAAAATATAATTAACCTTATAAGGACTATTAAAAAATTTATTAAATAGGCTTTACTTTTGTGAAATTTTAAAATTTTGTTTCTTTTTAGTTAGAAAATTCTCATACTTACCATACTCCTGTTAATATTAAAAAAATAAAGGTAATACACTTTTAATAAATCAATGTATGAATTAAAAATTTTTTTTTCTAAAATATCGATTTTATTTATAAGAACCTACAATTTTAGCTACTCTTTTAGCTTAGGTTAGTTATTATTTCTTTTAAAAATGATTCTTTCTTTTTATATAGTTTTTTTAATATATTATTATATTTCACACCTAAAATTTTTCTTTTAATAGTAAAGTCTTAAAATATTATCAAATATAAAAAAATATCTTATTGATCGCAAATATAACTATAATATAAAAAATTTAATTAATAAGCGATATTATATATTATATATTTTTTATATTATTAAATTAATTTGCATTGAATTCACTGATTATTGGACATGATAGTTAATATCGTATAATAATTTAAAAGTCTTTATGTTTAAAATTTAATCTGAATATATGAATAAATCATTTCTGCATTATTAAAATATGATTAATTTTAACAAATAATACTGTTTATAATTAAATTTTGATCTATAAATTCACAATTAAGGTAAATAAAATTATTTTTTCTAGGTTGATAGGATTTTTATAGATACATAATGTTTTTAAAATCCATTTATTGAATTAATTCATAATAATAGCTCATTTTTTTATGAAAATTGTCCCATCTGCTTATTTAGATAGAAAGAATTTTTTAGTAAGTATATATGGCGATAAAAAAATATCAATAAATTCTTATTATCGTAATAATCCCAAAAATTTTAGATTTATATCTTTTTATTACCCAGAAAAAAATCTTAGTTTAATTTAGTGGGAAATTAATTAAATCTATTCTAAAAAAATTAAATTCACTTTTATTTTGTAAATAGAGAAAATTAATTATTTTCGTCTTACTTTATTTTGCTAATTCAGTTTTTAGTAGTCTCTAATAAAACAATTTAAACTTTTAGATGATGATTATTTTGCTTCATAGAGATAGATATTAGATTAAATTGCTACAATTATATCATTTATTGCTGGGATTGCTATTTTTTTTTATATCGATAACTTTATCCATTATTTTTAATAAAAATATGCCTTTTTAGGTATAAATATCCCTATTTATAGCATAAAATCCCTTTTTTACAGGATGTGAATTTTTAATTTAATAAAATGCATTAAAATAATTTAAATATTATAAAAATAATAAACCTTTACAAAAATCATACTCACGAATCCTCAATAATTCTCTAGCGGTTTATTTCCATAATGATTTTGATATAATTGAACCAAAAAACATTTTTTGTCAAAAAATGTTTTTACAGATGTTTATATGATTCGACTATTGATTGGTCATAAGCATTGGAATATTTATGATTGAAATAATATTAATTTTAATCGATTATAGATTAATATTTTTTTAGAAATATATTTTTTTATAGGATAATAAATGATGGAATTATTACACCAAATTTCCAAAGTGAAATATTTTAAATATTTCTCGTATTTCATAATTATTTTTATCATTAAATTATTCTTTAAAATTTATGGGAGTTCCATTTGAAAATATAAAAATAATAATACTCCTATGAATTTACTAATGTTTCTTTATAAAGTAATAATAAAAATATAGCTAACCATAGATTTTTTGGGAAGTAATATTTTTCTACATTCGTCATGTTTATTTATTTTATCTTAATGATATTTTTAAATTAGAAAGTAGACGAATATAAACTATGAAGATTTTTTACCAAAAAAAAATCCATTAAATCGATTGATTGATTAGCTTCGAAAAAATTATATTAAAAAACTAAAAACAATATTTTTCGAATATTAAATTAATAGAATGAAATTTTGAGCCCTATTTTTTATTATATTTAAAATTTTATCTGTATTTTTTAGTACTAAATGGCTTTAATATTAAAATTTCATCTATATTACAGTAAAATGATTCAACATTTTTTCATGTATAGTCCATATGAGGCTCTTAGTTTTTATTTCTCCACATTTAATATTCACACCATATTTTAAATACTAAATTTAACCATAAAATGATCCCATTATTATTTTATAAAATATTATGATTTTTAGTGAAAAGGAGAGGTTATAATTTAGAGCAAATATTAAAAAATTAAAAAAAACCAACTGAATGCTTAGGTTTAAAAATCTTGGACATATTTTCTTCATAATTGTTATTTTTACGCCTTATTTTTAATGAAATTTTTGAATAAGATAATTTTTGATATATGTTGAAAAATTAAAATTATCTCTGAGATTGTTCGTGTGAAATTTCAGATAGTATCAATTAGATTTTAATTTACTAAAAATCACATATTTTTATTTTAGATCGAACTTAAAAAGACATGTTGAAAAATTGATTTTTCTTTTTTTATCTCAAAAGATAAATATTTCAGATAAATATCTATTTCTTTTTTATTTTAGTCATTTTGATAAATTATTGGATAAATTTCGACGATAACATGATTATATATTCAAAAAAATTAGTCAGTATTTTCATACTATGAAATAATATTTTTTACATTATCATAAAATGAAAAAATCCGTTTTTTTTAATAAATATTTCTATAAAATTAAGAATACTAACCATCATTCATTAATTTTTTCAAAATTTTCTTTTTTTCATCATAATTTATAGAAATATTATATAATAAAATCCACGATTTTTTTACCTAATCCTGATTTTTTTTTTAAAAAAATTGAACGTAATAATATTTTGGTCGTTTTTATAGATTTATATCTAGATAACGATTAATTTTATCTCAAATATAGTATTTTAAAATAAAAAATTACCAATTTATTCTGGTTTTGTTAATTATATAAATTCTATGTATGTATAAATCGAAAATAATATTGAAATTTAAGAATTGGTATCTTTAAAATTTAGAACAAATATATTAAATATCCTTTTTAATTTTTAAATATAATATCTTTAACAAAAATCAAGTAAATTATTCCAAAATTTATAATTTAATCTGATAAATTATATCTAAATTTTAATCTTATACTAAATATTGTTGTTTTTTTTCTAATTAATTTTATTATTTTCAAGAATTAAATGAATGTAAAAAAGTCTTCATATTAGTTTCATTTTATTTTTTTATAATTTTTTTAATTGAAATCTTGTAGTAATAGTGATCGATGAAATTAAAATCTTCATTATTAAAAATATAATTATATTGGGACAAATTTTATTTTAGCACTTAGAAATAAAATTTAATTCAATGAATCCCATTAAAAAATAATTTGTATTACTTATTAATTTTAAAATAATTTTTGAAAATTCACATTTCCAACAATATAATTATTATATATTGATATAATTCATGAATTAATAATAAAAAGTTAACGGAATAGGTATTTTTTAATATTTAAAATTTTTTATATTATCAAAATTATACACAGAAATTTTCTTATAAGTCAATTTTATTAATTAGCTTCTTTTAAAATATTATTAGTATATATTAAATTTCTATATGTGCATTTTTCCTAAATAGGGAAGTTCAAATCAAATTTATTAATTGAAAATTACTAAAAAATTAATTCTAGATTTCATTGTGAAACTTTTTTGTTTTCTAGAAGAGATTTTTTATATGAAATAAATAGTTTTTATTAATTTTTTTTGTAAAATAATTTTATTTTAAAAAAGTTATTTTAAGCCTCAAAGCAAATATTTTTTTCCATATAGGAATAAGTCACTAATAATAATTTTTAATTCACATACAAATAATTAACAGAAGATTAATAAAAAAAATTTGGTAATTAAATAAATTCTATGTTTTTTAATTAACCCTCTAATTTTTTGTAATTATGGAACTAAAATAAAAAATAAAAATCTTGATACTAGATTGTGGTTAAAAAATTTTCCTTATTAGAATCACACATTTTTTAGGTATCTAAAAATCGGATGAAAATATATTTTTCATCCAAAAAAAATTGTCCAAAACTTTATTTGATAAATAAAAACAATATTCTTCTAATAAAATAATATTATCAAAACAAATGGTGGATTTAAAATTTAAAACACAGTTTTAAGGATCAGGTTTAATGAGATAATTTTAATAATAAAAGGAAAAAGGATATAGTTACAAATATAAAAGATAGGGAGAGAGACAAGTTGAAAAGCTTAGCCATTCCAAAATTACTAAGCTTCCTTATTTATATCATTTTCTATTTCTAAAAGTCAATTATGCTTATGGGAAGATTTATTAATTAGATGAAAAATTCAATTCGTGTACTATATCTATTATTTCATTACAACAGTAAAAGGATAAATGATAAAAAAATAGCAGAATTTTCGAAAAAAATACTCATCATTGTTAAAAATAGTAGTTTTGGAGCAATAATGATATTAATATTTGATTTTTTGAATATTTTCTCGTTTTTACCGATACATTGTTTTTTCACAAGTTTTTATGTAATAAATAAGTTTATTTTCTACAAAATTTTTCCAAAATATTGTTACTTTAAATATAATTAATTTTTATAAAAAATTATATCTTGTATCTAGCCCACAATATTACATGTATATAAGATAGTCTATACGATATTATCTCAAAGAAAATAACTTTATATTTAAACGATTAAAAAGTTTTTTATTAATATCGGAAGTCAAAAAAAAAGACGAATGCGAGGTTAGAATTATAACAGAATCCTAGTTTTATTAAATAATCACATATTATATAAAAAAATTGGATATCTACATAATCGTTAAGAAAATTTTATGATTCCCTTAAAAAGTATTTTTTTTTGAAATTGTATAAAAATAAAATCAAAATAAAGTTTATGTTCAAGAAAGTAGAATATAAGAAGGTCAAGATATCAGACTCAAATATCTATTCTTGATTAGCTACCAAGGAAAAAAATTGGCACTAAAAAAATCTAGAGTAATTGAGCTTTTATAAAGCTTTTAATAATAATGGAAAAAAAACATAGAAAAGTATGAAATTTTTTTCGTGCAAGAGCTAGAATGAAATTAGTTTGAAATATTTTTTTCTACACAAAAATTTTTATTGGCTTTATGGAATTTTGATAATGTAAACGCTGATATGATATATAAGCAGTTAGACTTAAAATATCAGGTATTTTTTCTTAGGATCGTTGACTAAGGAAAAAAATTTACATATATAGAGGTGGATGTTCAACCTAATCAAACTAAATCTAGCATACTGTGTGCATTTTATTAGATTAATAAGGAGGAAATGTATAATGTAATTTTCTGAACATAAAACATTAGTGGAAATTTTTGAACCAAAATTTACTTAATCATTAAAGAATTTCTGCAAATGACCTTTAAGAATAAATTTCTGGAAATACTAAAAAGAAATATGTCAAAAATTCTAAATAATAATAACAGCTTTATTAGTAATGAAATAAAAAAGTATTAGTTTTTCAACCTATAAATTATGTTTTTTAATATATTTGTAAGTTATTTGTTGAAAATTTTCTTTCATGATAAAATTTCAAAAATAAATAATCAAAAGTGCGATTATCATTCATCCAATTCCAATTGTTATTAAAATTATTTTCATTTTTATTAAGATAAATAATCCATTATAAATAAAAAAATACTACAATTAAAACTAGATATTTGTACGTGAATAAGAAAAACTCAGAATATTTATCTATTATTAATTAAGATGATAAAAGATAAAATCAAAACTCAAAACTTGAATAAATAAATCTTAATACGGGTATATAACAGTAATTCGAACATTTATTTATGTTTATAATATGTCTATCGAATCCGAAAAAGTTAATTAAATACTTTAAAAGTCTTAAAGTAATCTATTTGGATAATTGAGTATAATGGCAATAAAAATTATGGTACAGTAAAAATCTTAATTCACAAAATTCATGTAATATCCATATGAATATAATCTGTATGTGTAGAGATTTCACTAAACATTTTTAATTCTCTCATATATAACCTTTCAATCAAGAAATTGGGGAAAATAGAGCTTCTAGATATTCAGATATTAAATAATAAAAGATAATGTAAAAATATAAAAAAACTTTATAAAATTATGTCTCAGAATTTAATATATTGAAACCAACTAAAAATTCTAGGTTTGAAAAGTTTTTATATAATTTTTTAATATTTTAAAAATGTATATTGATTCCAAAAAAAATTTTTATTAAAATACGGAATTTTTTTTTTATAGATATAATATATATTATTTAAATAAATTAAAATTAAAGATTATAAATGTTAAATATTTTGTAGACTTAGTAAATGTATACAGATATATAAAAATATTCATTATTTCCATTTAACATCATCATCACCATGTATCAGCATAAGCATAAGGAGTAGCATAATAAACCTATATAAGCAACATTTAAAATCAGTTTGTTCATTTACCATCATCATTACCATTTAGCGCTATAATTTTAAATACCATAACCATAATCAAAATTATGAAAGATTTACATTGTGGATCATAAAAATTATCACTTCTTATCATTAATATTTTGTTAAAAATACGTAGTTTTTCATTTAAATTAGCTACCAAAAATTAAATATTTTTCATCTTAATTCTGTATCATCTATTTATTAAAAGTAAATAATTAATTTATTTTTACGTAAATATTCTTTTTTATTTTAATTTCTCACTTTTGAAAACCGAAAAGGTTTATATTTTATTAAAATAAGCTTTAATATACGCTAGAAACTTTTTTGATGTTTCTTCGTACGCAACTTCCATAAAATAGATTATTCTATTTTTTAAATTTATAAATCATTAAATTAGTAGATTTAATATTTATTCATGCTTACTATTCTATTAAATATATCCAAAGTGTTTCTGCTTTTTTGATTTATTCATATATATTTGCAATAATAATGATGCTTCAGAATGATCAAATTACCATAAAAAATGCTAATATTATAAGCAAAATTTATTATATGTAGTTAATTTCTTATTAGAAAGCCCATTTTTGTGTCTAAATTTAAACATCGGCTTCAATATAAATTATATTAAATTTTGAAAAATTGAATTATTTATGCTTTGGAATATATATTTTATTCGATTTTTCATAATTAAATTTGAAAATTTAAAATTATCGCCGTTATTATTATAAAAATATGGTTATTTTTTTGAGTTTCGAATTGCTTCTTGGAACAATTTTAGTGTAATTTCAAGAATGAGGGACTATAATAGTACTCTTTCTGGGTTGTACTTTATTTATGGGGAATAACTTTCTATAAGTACTGGTCATATTATTAAATAGAGAAGTGAGTCGGAGACTCACATTCTTTTCGTGGACTGTCTAATTAATCATGGGATTCTATGGTATATTTGAAAAAAATTTCGTCATACTGTATCAAAAATAAAAGGATTTTAGTTTATTTAGAGTTCCAGTATTTAATTTTTCTAAGTTTGATTCAAATATCGGGTTATATTTGATATTAAAAAAAAGCTCTATATATATTCAGAATACTTAATCCCCGGTTGGTTTTAAATGTTAGTATCAGAATTGGTTTATTAGAAAAATACTTTAATTTTATTAAACTTAAGATCGAAATCCTTTTGATGAGGTTTGAGAATATTTTTTATTTACTACTGGAAGTTCTATAAAATAAGAGCGATTTTCCTTCTGAAAATCTTCGTTAAGATATTTATTATGGAAATTTTATTTAATCGAATGAGAATTCTTATGATGTCTTTTTCTTTTCGCCAGAAAAAAGTAAAATTATCTCTGAATTCTTCGGCTTCCCAATCAAAAGCGCGTTTTAAATCTAATAATGATATTTTTACATCGTATCTGCTATTATTAAATCCTCCAATCAGGGTAAAAGTTTTCGTAGCCTTAAAATTGTATTTTTATTTTACTTCCTTTTTTTTATGACAAAGTATTTTTCATTTGTAGAAGAATTTTAACAGTACTTAGTACCAGAACGGTACAACACTTTGAGTTACAGATTTTTGTAAAAATTTCTAATGAAATTGCTTAAATTTTTGACAAGAGAATAATAGTTATCTGGTCAAAATATTTTATATTACAGATTATTTTAAAAATCTGGCAATAATTTTTGATGGTCGAATTTTGATATTTTCTATTCTGCAACTCAATAGATTAAATAGGTATCTCTACTCCCTATTACTGGGTAATCCAGGTAATCTAAGATACCCTGAACTACCTGAAAGTAAGTTGAAAGCAGTTTTTAATCTTTTTAATCTATGTCATGTAAAAATGAAAATATCAACATCAATTGTGAATTATTTTATTACCTATTTATTTTCATTTGGTTAATCTTAATTTTTCTTAAGGAGTTAAATTAAAAATCTGACCGATTGTAGCCAATAGATAGTAATTCAAGTTTTTTTTACGCTACGAACAGAAAATTTTTCTATGTATTTTACGAATAATTTTTGGAATATGTATTTGGGCCTTAAATTTACATGCTAAATATTTATTTCAGTAGATCAATGTGTAATATTATTGCTTGAAATATTGACATCCATTAAGTAATATTGATGTATAGATGTTGGGGTTTTAATGTAATACAGGTATAATTTATAAATTTGTTGTTAATTTTTATACTATATTTGTAATGAACCAATCAAAATTTATTGCTCTCATTAGCCCTCAATCAATCTTTCATAAAAACTTTTTCCTATTTATTTTTACCCCTTTATAACTACTTTCATTCCCAATTTTTGGGATAAAGTCTTTTCAACTAGTTTAATAATTATTATTTCTATAATAAACTCCAAATACTCTCACCCATTCTAAAGCTTTACAGGTATATATTGAATTAAAGTTGCATAAAAATCATATTTATTGAATTTAAATGAACAAATACTTCATTATTAAATATGCTTAGATAAATTTAATCAGCTCTTTTAGAAAATTATAAGGTCGGATAAATGGTATAAAAATAAAATTTTCATGTAAAGGTGGTTAGAAAAACATTAAATTAAAATTAAACAAAATATTATAGGAATGTAAAATGTTTTTCCCTTCTGAAATTGAGTACAATGTGAAGATAATGGAATTGAAACTTGAGAATTGAAGCTAAAGTGGTTAAAAATCAATGAAATTACACATATTTTTTTTATTAGCTTATTTTTCATTTTAATTTTTATTATTTTGAAAAAAAGTATTATTTTTATGTTTAAGAACAAATTATTTTAAAAAAAATCAGTCTTGATTAAGTTCATTTATAAATTAATTTTTTTCTTTTATGATTTATTTTAATTAAAGTTTATAGCTATAGCTTATAAAATGAACTTAAAAAATTAACCAATAAAAAAAAATTCAATATTTTAACAAAGACTTATAGTCTTATAATCTCGCTAAACTGTTAGTTATCATATTTGCAGCAATTTACGGGCATATTTCATATAAGATATTAATTCAGTTATTTACATTATTTGGTTTTTTTTAAAAAAAAATACATGAATTCCTTAATTATTTCCTATTATTTATAATCAATGAAATGATCCTAGTTCAGCGCTAATTTATACGCTTATGAAAATATTTCAAATATCCGATATACCTAAAAGCCAAATAATGAAATCAGAATAGCCATTTTAAACAATTGATATTCAAACCTGCTGCCTATTTGTAGACATATATTTATTTGATCCTTTTCTTTTATGATCAGGCTTTTTAAATATATTTTTTTGAAAATTTTTTATTTTTTTTAAATATAGTTCCAAATACCAGTCATTCACATTCCAAATCGCAATAAATAAACTAAATTTTTTAATGTTTAAATGCGATAAGGTATTTACTTAACTTTTTTTTTTTGATTATAATTTTGATTTATTTTTCAATTTTTTTAATTCTTTGTTTTCCGAACCCTAAATAGTTAAATTAGCCCTCTTTTAATATTTTTGAATTCTTATTTTTCTGTAATTATTAATTTTTCGCTTTATATGATAAGGCCAAAATGCTTATTTTTATCCCAAATACCTTAAAATAAATTGCTGAATTGATATAAATCACTATATACAGTCTTGAAAATCTCTTGCTAAAATATAGTTAAAATTAATATTCACTAATTAATTTCTCTTCTTATTCTCTAAAATAAAAATTAAATTAAGAAGAAATAATTAATAATAAATAGGATATCAACCACATAAAGCTCAAAATATCCACATATGGATCATATTCAACTAAAAAATTATCATTCCAAATATAACATATTATATGGTTGAATATCTTAATTTAAAGCTATTTTATTATAAGTACAATTTAAGTTATTGTGTTTAATTTTACGTGGATATTTTTTATAAGTGTAATTCTTTTATTTTTATTATTATTATTATTATTATTATCATTATAATGGTCATTTTCCATCGTTTTTGATTGGTTTATAATCTTTTATTTTAAAACTTATTAATAATAAATAAAAAATGAACTACTATTTGCTTGCTTATGAATGAGTCATTTTTTTAGGTGGGAATAATTTTACCTTTTATTTCTTTTCCATTGGGAAAAGGTATAATATACTAAAATAATAGAAAAATTTATATTTAATTATATACGCATAATTATTTCTACTCCCATTTTTGTGGCTAGATTCCTGAAATATTTTTAAACTTCCATAGAAATAAATGTATATCTGCAGGGGCGTAGCTAATCTTAAATTATGCAAAAGCATAATCTAGAGCTAGCGTTTAGCTCGATTCAACTATTGTTTTATTATCCTAGCAGATGTTATATGAATTATTTGAAAATAATTACTTAGATATAATTTATGTTTTGCTAATATAATCAAAAAATACTAAGAATAAATAAAATAATTTAAACGGATTATATTATAAAATTATAGTTAAGTGGATGCTCCATTTTAATGATTTAATGTAATGATAAAAATCATGAAGAATCTGTAAGTAATAAAAATAACAAATTATTGAAATCTTATTTTAAAATACGACAAAAAATCAATTTTGGGCTTGCATATAAATAATTTATATAAATAATTCGATATATTATAAAGGAAAATAGATAATACTATAGTTTTTTTTTTTTAAAAAAAGACATGGATATCAATTTAAATTACCATTAACTTTTCTAATACTTCTGATTTTTTAATTCCTGATTCAATGAATAGTTCTGTGATCGTGATTGTGAATTTTGTTACTGCTGTTATTTTTTCCATTATAATGAATGCAAAGATCATCTTTTTCTGCTACTTACGTTACTATTTATGAAAACTTTTCAATATTCTGTTGAGATATAGAGATTGATATTGTTGCTTATGCAATTTTAATTTCTTCTGTTTTATTAAAATGTTTTAATTTGAGGTTTAAAGTGCTGATAATAATATTCTTTATGCTGTTTACACGATTTTTATTGACCTGTTGTTTTGATTTCAGCTCTAATGTGTTTTAAAATGTTACTGTGGTGGTTGCTGCAATTTTTTAACTTCTGCTGACGCTAATTCTGCAATTATTATATCTTTTTTCTTCGATAAGATAAATTTTTTTAGAATTTCAATTCTTTTGTGATTATGATGATGATTATAATTTCTGTTTCAATTTTTTCTATATAGCTTTATAAGTTTCTGATGCTGAATTTTCTGTTACTTTTACTTTTTTTTTTGCCTTTAAATATAAATTTTTTTAAAAATTTCTTTTATAAATATTGTTTATAATTGCATTTTTAATAGCTTAGTTTTTAATTTAATAAATTATTAGTAAATATATTGATTTAGCTAATTTAAAAATAACTGATTTTACAGCATATATGTATATTTATTATAATCAACTATAATCTTTTAATGGAAAACTAAAATACACTCTATTTCTATTATCTCGATTTCGAATTAAATTTTAGTATTTTTTGTGGATTCTTTTCGAAAAAATTAATAATTTTAATAAAAATATTTAATCATGGGATAGTTAATAAAAAAATTTTTTTCATCAAATTAATAGAAAAAATCATAATTCACTTATGTTTTTTTGGATAAATTAATAACATTTCGCGAGAAAATTCGGCTGAAATTAAAATTTATTACTAATACATTGGAAATGTTTTAAATATATGTGGAGGGGTCTGCTTTTCAGATTTCTCTTTCCTTCTTAGGACTATCTTTTCAGCGGGCTGGTGAGGCTCGTGCTCAGTTTTAGCAGTTTTTTTATCCTGAATTTCCTGAACTATCTTATATACTGGACTGGAGTTTTCTTCTTCTAATGAACTTATATGGTTTATTTCATTTTTTTTTTCTTTTGTTAATTTTTAGTTTTTTTTTGTTTATATAATTTTGTAAATTCTATTTTCTTTTCGCTAGTTTTTAAAAAATGTAAACTAGTGATTTAATTATATGAATGAAGTAAAAAAAGATAATCGGCAATTAGATGTGAAATTTTTACTGAATTTAGTTAGGTATTTCTTTAACGAATATTTTTTAACTAAAGAAAGTATTGTTTTTTTTAAATTGATTGACTCTCAGAACTTTTTTTTTTTTTTTAATAAAATTTCTCGGTGTCCTTCTTTTTGCCAAACCAAGAGCAGCTTTTTATATACA
>LSSL01002994.1:0-29456 GCA_001953115.1 Smittium mucronatum | reverse complement strand
TTTGTTTTATTATATATTATTTATCAAAATATTTATTTCTAAAAGTTCTAAGATAATTTACTGAAAAAAGGTTGACTGGAAGAATGTTCGCTAAAAAATTCAGACCCTATTTATATATATATAAAAGATAAACTAATAAAAAATTCAAAAAAACTTATCAACTTAAGAGCAATTAAATTTAAATTGAAATAAGGAGTGTTATTTATTTTTAATCTTAAATACAGTTTATTTATTTCTTTTTAAAAGGCGAATATGAAATTTATATATATATAAAACTTTAGCTATTATATATAATGACTACCTTGACCTAAAATTTTCTGTTTCCTATAAGATGCAACTACTGATAGTTTTTATTACAAGATGAGTAAAAAAAATCTTTAAAATGATGCTAAAAGAAATGTAATAATTTTTAGGAAATAAGTAACAAACATAAAGTCTTACCTTTAATTTTTATATATCAATTAAAAATGGCTTTGCTGAATTTTCAAAATCAGAATGGGTTTCTGAGGTTCTTTAAAGGGTTGGATTTGTATAAAGTAAATGATAATATTTAAAAAAAACGTGCGATCACACAATTTTTTGTTTTAACGCACTTTTTTTTTATCAGAATACATTGAAATGTCGCCTATATTGTGGAAATTATGGGAAAATATTTCACTTTAATAGCTTCTACAGGCCTTACCAGTTAGATAAAACTTAAATGTGTATTTTTCGAGATGCTTTTTTTTAATTTTCACATTCAATTATAAGTTTAATAGTATACATAATTGGATTATTTATTTTTTCAAACTATTTAATATTTCTGAGTATAGAAATATGTCTATTTTTTGCCATTATTTTGATTCCCCCCTCCCCCAATTATCTTGAAAAACTTGTCTATTTTTGCATAAATCCTAAGATATATTTCAGAGTGTTTTTTCGAATGTGCATTTACCTAATAAAAATTTATAAATATAATTTATAAATATAATTTATAAAAATAATTTATTAAGTAATTGAAAACCTGGATGATAATTATAGATTTTCTATTGGTAAAATGTATAATATTTATTAAATATATATTTATTATTATTTTTGTTGACTTGTAATAATTTAGTTATTTTATGTCAATTTTTATCCTATAAAAAAATATCTCTTTCAGAAATAATCACCCATATGCATATAATATCCAAAATTAGTATATCTTAATTTTATATAAATAATTATATATATTTTTAATTAAAAATAATCTTTAATAAGAAATGTATATCCCTAAAATTTCTATTTATGAAAATTTGTATTTTTTAAATCGCACTTTTTTATCATAAATATAGAATTTGGAATTTCAGTCTTAAATTTTTTTTTATTATTAAAATAATAAACTTTATTAATTCTTAAGCGAAATTTTCAAATATTGGCTTCTATTATGTTTATCAAAAATAATTTATTTTTTAAAACGATTCGTATATTATATGCTAATTAAATAATATATTTTTAATAAAATTATTCATTCAAACTTATTTTATCTAATATGAAAAACTATGTTTATTTTTCAGTAAAAAAACTAAAGAAAACAGGAAAATTATTATTCCTCTTCAAAATTTTAGGCTTAAAAAGAATAATTTTACAGTTTTAATTTTAAAGGATAATCATGTGCATATAATAAAAGGGCTTTAGAAAAAATTCCTCTTTCAATTCAAAATAATTTTTCTAATATTTTATAATATTCAATTTATTACATCTGAAAAATTACTTACGTTTAATAATACCTAAAAAAATTTACTTTTTTTACTTTGAAGAAATTTCGAAAAATCATATACCATATAATATCAAAATAAACAGTTTTTTTTTAAATTTAATTAGTATAATTTTTGCATTTTTATATAAAAATAATTCTATGTATATAAATATTCTTATTTTTTTCAAAAAAGTATTTTGACCTTTTTATTATGATTCTTTATTGTATTCTATTATAAAAATGTTTTTATTTAAATTTTAATCGTAATAATAATTTAAATTTAGGCCTTAGTTATTTATTTATATAAACATATATATTTTTTTATTGATCTTGATCTTGAGTTGATAATTAGACTAATTTTATTTAATAATTTATTCTAAATTATCGTTTATTTAATCTATTCTTAAATAAATCTGTTAAATTTAATTATTTATAAAAAAAAAATTAACATTATTATTTATTAGAAAATATCGATAGTTTAAAAATTAACATTTAATCAAATCTTTTTATTAAAATATAATAATAATAATACAAGTCAACTATAAAAAATCGATTCAGGAATATATAGGAAAATTTTAAATAAAAATAAGTAAAAATTTGGACTAGTATTTATTTTATAACTAAAAATAAAAAAATGGTTTTATTCAAATTTACATAAGTATTGAATTATTCATTTACAAAAAAATAGTACTAAGAATTTGGCTCATTTTGATCCTAATCAGAAGGATGTATTTAATTGAAACTAAATTATAGTTTTTTGAGATTAATAAATTCTAAATCATTTTGAAATATCGCTTAATATCATTTTACAACATATTTTTGGTACTTAAAATGATTAAATATTGACTTTTTTTAATTTTTACGTCAAAAATAAACCTAAAACGAATTATTATATTTATCTTTAGGTGTTTTAAAAAGCCAAATTTTATATTAAACGTTTAATTATTTGAATTTATTTTGTAATTTATGCTAACTATATAATTTTTTTATATAAATTTCAATTATTGCTTACTGATAAATATCTAGATGAGGATTTTACTTGAAGAATAAATCATCAAATATATTATAAAATGTGAATGACGTTATCTTACAATAAAATCCCGTGATACAAAAAAAAAAATTATAAAATGTAATTTTATCTTAATATTTTCAAAAATCACACACATATATATATTCAGAAATATCCCGAGAATAAAATTTATTTATCCAAATTTTTTCTCAATAAAAAAATTTCTGATTTTAATTGAAAAAATTTAATAATATATAACTTTTTAAATATTTTTTTTGAAATTTATTAAAATAGTTTTAATCCAAATTTTTTTTTTAATAATTTAATTTAATTATCGATCTCCAAAATATGAGATTAGAAACTAAAATCAATCGACCAAACTGTAGCCCTTTTATTGGTTAATAATTAAGTTATTAAATTATAAATAAAATAATCAACATTTTTCAAAATTATTTTTACTTGATAAACAATAGGATAAAATCTGCAAAGATGTAAAAATATTCATCTCAAAAAAATAATATATATAGTTATTATTATCAGTTTTGTCATAATAAAAATATATAATAATTAAATGGGTACAAATCTTAATTATACAAATATAACCACAAAGGCACCCTATTTAAAATAAATTAATTTTTTTTTTTTTGTGTACAATTTATTAGAAAAAGATGATTTTTCCGTAATTGAAACACACATTATGAAATAAATAATTCGACAAATTATAAAATATTTATTAAGAAATATTTAAGAATAAAACTAAATATGAATTTTCCAATATTTTCCGAATTACCTAAGTTGTGTTTAATAATTCTTGATCCCAAAAAATTATTGATAAAAAGGTTAGGGTTTTCAATTTTTTAGAAAATATGCGATAAAATCTATTTTTAACCATTGCTTTTTATCAAATTTGTAACATTGTTTAAATGGTATTGGCATTATAAATTTTTTGCTAATGTACTAATATTCAGCTATAAAAATGCAAAAAATTATAAATCGGATACTAGGATAAGCTTCTTAGCATTTTCTGAGTCTTAAATTTATTGAATATATATTTTCCGAATTTACCTTTTGTACCAGCTTTCAATAAAAACTAACCCAAAAAAATAGTTAAATTTTAAGAATTGTTTTATATTGGTCGGAAATCAGTGGCTATATTTGCGCAGCACACTAAAAAGGTTAATTAATATATGATAAATTTTTATATAAGATTTTATTAAACCAAAAAATATATAAATTCAAGATTCTAAATGATAATCAGGAAAATCGATATATCTATCAAATAAATTGTAAAATAAGGGTTTAATGAAATTTTATAATAAAAATAAAAATATGTAAAATAAAATAAAATTTTTCCAATGTTTTTTTTTTGTATTTTTGAATTTTAAAGCACAGAAATACTGTCAAATTATTATATAAAAATAAATCCAGAGTCGATAAAATCATTTTATTTCATAAAATAACAAATTCGTAATAGCAAAAGTATTAACAAAAATATTTTATACCATTTAGGTATAGATATAACCGAAAAGGTTGGAAAGATATCCATTTTTTTGTTTATGAAAATTTTAAATTTTATTCTTTTAAAAAAATAGATAGGAATTAAAATAATATTTTTATTATTAAGTATCTTTTCTAACCTTTAAGAAAATTATCGATTTATTTTTAATATATTCCCGTTATTTTTTTTTGAAAATTTTGCGAGATTTTCTAGTGGATTTTAACTACTAAACTATTAAATTTGGGGATACGGTGGGTCCTTATTTTAGAAAATGAATACAGCTAATTAAACTTGAAAACTTTAATATATATATAATTTTTGTATCACGGAATTTTATTGTAAGATGACTTCATTAAAAACTATACTAAAAAAAATTGAAGAAAAGAAAAAGACATATAGAAAAGACTATTATCCTAACTAAAATAAGCTCCTCTGCCGGACTACCGGCTGCGTACCTATGGAAAAAGGGTCCAATCTACCAACCGAAAGAAATTTTAATATATTAATTAAAAAAAACGTTTTTAGTCTTATTAAATATAAAAATATTTTTTATTTTAATTTTCACACTTTATCATTTTAGTTACATGGCAAAGATTAAATTTCCGATGAGATATGGAACGTGCACACAAATAAATTTGATTTTTATTAAGATTTTAAAAATTATTACTCATTATTTTTCTATATTCCTAATTTATGGTTATGATTCTCCTAACCCCCCTCCCCCCCGGTAAAATATTTGAAGAGAGTTTATCATTTTTTAGCCCCGTCGCAGAAAATTTTATAAAAAATATATTAGAAAACTCATCTAGAATGAGAAGTTTAAAGCGTGTATCAAAATTCTACTCTCTTTATAAAATTTTTTTTTGAGACAGAGTTTTGCTATCACTAGCTTTTTTATTTATATAAATTTACCTATTAGGGGTTTAATTTTAATAAATATATCTAAAAAATAAAAACAATCAAAGACATGCGATAGTATTTATTTTTATAAAAAATACGGTTTAAAATTTCAATTTATTTTAAAGATTAAATAATCCTAAGATTATAAGAATATAGCAAAAAATATAAAATATATAAAATAATTTTAGACCAATAATGATAAAACTCCCCAACCATAAAAAAATATAGGCATATCTTTAAAATTCTAGTTACCAATTTAATGCTTGTATTTTTTGTTGATTTTTTTTTTTTCAAAATTAAAATTTTCCATAATAAAATTAAATTGCTTATTTATTTCACGAATTAAATTTTAATTATTGTTCAATAAGATCCTATAAAAGAATAAGAGAGGGACTGATACTAATTTAAAGATATAAAAATATATAAGGACTAAGGGACTAAGAGAATTCAGATAAAAACTTTAACTATGTTCAAAGGCCAAATCCTTTCTGAAAAGATTCGGTTTTTCATTTTATACCAAATTTCCAATCTTATCAGATAAGAAACCTTGTATTCATTGGGTAAGATAGGGTATTTGGGTTTCAATTTAATATTCTCATTAAAATTTATCAATTATTTTTTTTAAAAATTAATAAAATTTCCAACAAGTGATATTTCGTAAAATTAATTAATAACCTTCCATTTTTTTAATACTTTATATATTATTTGAATAGTATTTGTTTTAATTAAAGCACTTTTCAATTAATTGTTGATGGAGATTTAGCATTAATATTAGATGAATTATCTAAAATATATAATTGTAGACAATAAATTAAAGAAATATAGTTCGGTTATATATTAAAAAATCAAATTACACCTTTTATTGTATGTTTGTTACGCAATAGGATATTTTTATTTTTATTTTTATTTCTAATTTTTTAAATAGTATATTATCCACTTCATTAAAAACTGTTAAGTTTTTAAATATGTTTTCTAGTAACTATTACTATAATTTAATGTAAAATACCTCTTAAATATACTAATAAATATATAATTACTTTACATATCCTTCGATTAACCAACCAAATTTACTTTAAATTATATTAGAAGTATTATCTGCTTACATAATTATACCCATAAAAGTCTTTGAATAAATGGTAATAACCTTGTTATTAACCAATAACTCGGGAAAAAAGATTTTTATTGGCAAATTAAATAAAATTTCAATTATTAATTAAATTCACTTTTTATAATTAATTGTAAATGATAAGGAATTTTAGAGTTTAAAGAAAATTATAAATCCATAATTTAAGAATTTTAACCCGAGATTATTAATAATCGGGGATTATATTTTATCAATTTTTTCAACTATTAATAGATCAAGCTATTTCAAAATAACCAAATATTATATTTATACAAGTTATATTAATTAAAGTAAGACTAATTTTGAGTTTTTTAAGATTGATTTATTTTATATATATATAATATTTGATTCAACATTATCGTTTATACGATTTAAAAAAATTATGACCCCCTAAAAATATTTGTATTTAGTAAAGTTTTATTCCGCCTCAATCGCGTTGGTGAATGTTTAAAAATTATATAGAATAAAAGGACGAATTTTTTTTTCTATTTGATTGCGAATTAAAATGTATAATTCGATTATTTTTTAAAATCAAAGACATTATAAATTTTTTATGGTCCGAAATAAGATATCGATAAAAAATAATATCTAAACATTTGCACTTCGGTGAAATTTTGTTGGGTATTATCGGGTTTTCCAGCAAAAAATAAAGACGCGATTTATTTGGAATATTGATAGTTTCGAGAATTATTTTTAATCAAATCTTTATATATAGAAATATTTTAGAATTAAAGAAAAAAATGATTAATTTTCTTGAAATTCTTATATATCACGTTTTTATTGCTTAATAGTATGGTTAAACGCACAAAATCAAAATTTCTTACATAAATTAATTTTCTAGTATTGAAATATACAGGGATGCCACCAAAGAATATGAGGCTCAAATTAATGTTGCTTCAGCAACCCAAGTATAATATTTGAGAGATACCGATGTATATGAGCCATAAATTTATAATGGCGTATCTCAGAACTAATAAAACATTTTTTTCATGACTGGATTTACATAAAACTAATTTGATGAAATATAAGGCGTCTGTGAAAAAGAGCTTATACAAGCGGAAATGAGAAGAGGTAGAAAATATAAATTTGTGCCAAAAAAAAAATTGCTGATTTTCTAAGCTTAAATTTGCCATTATTTCAAGTTTGATAAACTTGAGAGAGATTTTAACACATCTGCTCCCTCAATTTGTACAACGCTTAATTGTACTACATATATCATTCGAGAACCACTGTTAAAAAAATACCTCGTCCCTATTAAGAAGAACTCTCAGATGTCACAATCAATTTTTATAAGAAATAATAGATATGTAGCTCTTATAATAGATTATATGGATTTTTATATTAGTAGCCCAACAGGTTACTTCCGAGACGGAAAAGTCTTCTATTCCGGGAAACATCAAAGATATTGTGTGAAGCGTGAAATATTTGTTATACTTGATGGTAGGTTCGCTTTTATAAGCCTTGTTGTCGAGGATCTATACACGATATTTCAGTTTCCAAAAAGATGGAAAAGGCATACCGCGAATTTCTTAAAAAGGAGCTATGTGATTATAAAATATGTGATAGTGGAGATATTGGTGAGTGGTATATAATGACATATAAGGGATATATTGGTTTGGATAGAAAACTCAGAACAGCGATACCCAAAAAAAGAAACCAAATTACTGATTAAAGGCCTTCACAGATATCCAGTTCTTATATTACACAAGGGGAAGAAAACTAGCTTACAACAAAAATTTAAAACGACAGACAATTATCAAACTCAAGTGAAAGAATAATAGTAGAAATTTTCTTTGGTATATCAAATTTTTTGTTTAAAATAACTAGAGATAAGCTTAGGGGGGATGTGGATAATATAGAAGCTAATACCGATATATTTTTAGCATTTAAAAACTTTAATATAACCTGGTCACCACATAGATTGAATGACGTACATTTTTATGATATGATAAGAGTTAAGAATCAGGAGCTGGTAAAAAAAAGGAGGAAAAAAGAATCAGGACCAAAATTAATAGGAGGGTATTCAAGTCTTTTCGGGAAGAATCTTTCGATAAACTTTCTATTGATTCTAATTTTTTAGTTAAACAAAGAGTGAATAATTTCGGAAAAAGATGTGCAACTTATGAACCAGAAGCGAGTGTTTCAGATTATTCTGAATAGTATAAACCACAAAAAATTGCTTGAAATAAGCTTTTTTATTTATAACTTTTTTAGTTCTTATCTTACGAATTTAAATACGCTTATAAGCTAAAAATTCGAATATTATTGGTTAAAAATACAGATAAGATTTGAATTTTTTTTTTGAGAAATTTTTCTGAGTATAAAAATGGGATTTGAAACCATTTTATTTGAATATCTCTTTCTTCTCTAATGACTATCACTACATCAATTTGATCAAGTAATCCATATAATTTATAATGTCTGCCGATGGTTTTCGATATTTTTTTTATGCAAATACTGGTTTGAATAGCCATTTAAATTTATAATCTGATTAGACGAATAAAAAAAACATGGATATTTAAAAAAACAGACGAATGAAAATTTTGTAATCCTTTACTCAATTAAATTGGAAACAAAAAAAGTATATCAGTGAAACTAAGGTAAACCGGATTTCAAATTAAGCTCATTAAGTATTTTTTTAAAAAAAATTACAAGGTTTAACTTGGTGTTTTACAAATTTTCACATCAATAGCTATTTTAATTATAAAATATTACACTTTTAAGGCAAGAAAATATCAAAAATATTTTATTTGATAAAAAATAACTAAACTTTTATATATATCGGATTTATAATTAATAATTTACACTTTTTACATTCAATTTTTCCCTTGGAACGATGAATAATCAGTGTAGGTTTTATAATTATAAATATGTTAAATTTATCTTTACGCTTTAGCAGGTATATATATATATATATACTTTTTGGCCTTTTTTCTAAAATTTTAAATTTTTAGATTTTTTTCTCTATAAAAATTCACTTTAATAACATTGTTACGATTTTTCCATATTTTGATTCCGAAATTCGCCGAAAAGATGGTAGCCTTAATCGGGAAGATGTAAGTATAAAAAATTATACTCAAAAAAATACTAATTGACATAAATACTATTATTATTTACTTTTGAACTAATAGAAATTCAAAATTCAGAATAATTCTGGCTTAAGAAACAAGGTGGAATCAAGAAAAAAAAATTCAAATTTTGATAGCTTTAATTTGGATGAATATTATATTTGGATACATATACAAAAATTATTTGATTAAACGATTAAAAAAAATAATAAACACATTTTTTTAATATCCTTTCTGAGCTTAATGTTAAAATATTATAATAGACTAGCTCATAATGATACTTAGTTACCACATCTAACATAACTTTGTGTTTTTTTATAAAAAAAATGCAGCCTTATAAATATTACACTTCTAAAACGTAAAAATTAGTATGATAAAACTCCTAACCCTTTAAGCTTATTCAATTAATATTCTCAAAATTAAAATTAAGAAAAAAGCTTTTTTTCTTTGTATAAATTTCTATCAAAACAAGATAATAACCTAGCATATTTATTCATTGATAAACTAACTTCAGTTGAAGAATGATAATCGGTTTAAAAGGGTATTATTTTGTAAATATTTTAGCCATTCGGTGTTATTTATGGCGAAGTTTTAAGTAAAAAAATTATTAAATACATTCCAATTACCTTCTACACATTAATTTTTTTTTAATTTGTCTTAAAATGTTCACCTTTTGGGAACATCAAGTCTTTTAAAGAAAAAATTTTAAATTATAATATGCATTTAAAAGTTTTATATTATATTAATAGAACTTTTCAAATAAACAGAAAATATAATGGTAAAAGTGGGTAATTATATAAAATATAATCGGCTAACGGTCTTCTTCTGTACGAGTGGGATGGGGGTAGTATTTTTTAAAAAGGAGTGCAGCTATACTAATAAGATTATTAAATAACCAAATTGATAGTTGTGATAAAAATTGATTTCGATATAAGTTCTTAATAAAATTTTTGAAATTGATAAATGTACGGTAGCCTTATTTAGCATAAACATCTTTCAAATATGAATAAATAATCATATATTTTTTATGGAGGAGGGGGTGATTATAATCGCATTTAAAAACATGAAAAGCACAAAAAAGAAACAAAATTATACCTTTTTTGATACAATAAAATAAATAAATGTGAATTTTATTTAAAAGATATAACACTATTATAGTAGATATATTTAAGTTTACTAAAATTTGAAAAAAAAAATACATTGAGAGCGGGGGAGAGAGGGAGAATACTTAATTGAAGCTTAATAGTACCTTTTTCATTCAATTTCTTCTGAATTTTTATTCTTTTTTTTTTGTCCTAACCGCTGCTTTAAAAAATATTAAAAAAGATAATTTTTATCATTCCTACTTTATTTTTCCTTTATCTAATTTTTTCAAATTAATATAATGTTTATAATTTTTTTTCAGAAATTTTTAACGATTTTTAATTAGAATTTCATCTAATAATAAAGAATTCAATTCAAATGATGCAATTAATAAAATTAAAATATCCATTGTTTCTGGTATTTCTTTAAGGCGAAATCGGTTTATCGATTTAGACCAATGTAATCACAGAGTTCTCTTTTAAATTACTAATAAAGTAATTTATTAATGAGAATATTTAATTCTTAACAACTTAAAAATTAATTAATAGGGGTTTTTTTATAATAAAACCACAAAAAAGTCCTATTAATAAGGAAATTATCGTAATTCTTCACTTATAGTGATGTAGATTATCAATTAAAAACTATTTCTCCTGTTATATCTTAAAACCCCATAATATGTATTTTTTAATGTATCCAATTCTTTAAAACGGACTAATTAGGAAATAAGTGGTTTTTTAATAATTAATCGCTTAATTTTGAGCTCATTTTCTATTTTTTGATAGAATTTTCTACTTTTATATATTCGTACCAATTAATTAATAGGCCATAAATTCAAACATACATGTAAAAATTCTTAATAAAACACCATATTAATTAATAAGAATATTCATAAATAAATAGGAAACAAAAAAAAAGCTCAAAAGCTTTGGTTTTTGGTGAGAAGCTATGTTACAGTTAAAATGCTTCACATTTCCATTATGTATATATATATCCTCATTACTTCTTGCCTTATTTTGCTAGTTTTTCCAATCAAAATCTTGACTCATCAGAATATGTATTTTAAAACTTTTTGGATGAAACGTGAACTGATTTCAATAAATTTATTCGCATATAACTTATAAATTTATCGTGATTTCTACTAAAAATGATGATGTAGAATAAAATAAATCTATGTATTATTTAGATGATATATTGATATAATTATAATAAAAGTCTTACCCCCCCCCCCCATGAAAATAAAAAATAACTTTTTTAGCTTTATAGTTTTATTTTAATGGTATCACTTTTAAAAAACTACAAGACATTTAGATTATATATAAATGGGATTTCTATTAATTAATATTTCAGCTGTTTCAAAATATCTGTTATAACAATATATTGTAACGCGTTATTAGTGTCTTTGGTTTTATAAAGAAAGAATCACTTTTATAATTAAAAACAGGCCTATTAATTATTCACTGGGATCTAAAATCATAATAATGATTTTTTCAAATTAAGTGACGTTAGAACCTTATTGACTTTTTTTAACGAAATAAATAAATAAATAAATAGTTAGCGAATAGCTCAGTTTAAAAAAAATTCTGCGCTTTTCATGATATAAAGGGAGAAATAATTTATAATTGGCAGCCTAAGTAATTATGAATGCATAATTACGGTAATTTCCCCATTATTTTTAATTCAATAACAGATCACTAATTTTAAAATTTGGTGAAATTTATGCAAAAGGTATTAATATTAATCAAAAAAACCGCCAAATAAATATAAACTGAGAGGTCTATATTTTTAATATATTGATTTGTTATAACAAGATTTAATTTCCTTTACTAGCTACCAATAATGATATGAATGTATTAAGTATATAATAATTCTATTGTTTTTTTTAAAAAAATAATATTAGAAAAATTTAAGGGTTCAAATAATATTCTCCAATATATTGAAGAAATCATTGGAGAAATTATTTAAATAAAAAAACCATGCCATATATGTGAAATAATCTTTTCCATACACTTACCTATTGAAAATTTATTTTATCAATAATTTGAAAAATTATCGCCGATATATTGTTTAAAAACACATATCGATCCTAAATGAAATTCCAATATATATATATATATATGCTTTATGTTGTATGTGGGTATGATTCTCATGTGGATGTGATCTTTTTTTGGCGGATTTGATCCCTATGTGATTTCGATCCAAATTTTTGAATACTATCATTGGATAGAACTAATAAATTATTATCGATTGGATTATTTCAATTATCCAATAATAGATTCATTAAATCTTTATTCTAATCAAAATATTCTAATTCAATACTAAAAAATCAACATGTATAATTTTATGTTTTTTTACATCTTGATAAAAAATTTATACCATTTGTTAATGATGCTGATTTTATTTAAGTTATAGTGTTAATCTACCAAAAAAATGCCATTATTTTCATACTAAATGCAACGATTGGATTAAGGTGCTATATAATCCCTATTATCAGTTAATATTTAATTAATAATTTTTATTCGTTTATAATATAATATTATTTCTGTTTAGGTTCCTTCCATTCCTCCATACTGATGGTTAATCAAAATTAAGAACCTATTGATTATTAGTTTTATATTGTCATAATATTTGCTAAATGTATTTTTTTTTTGAAAAGTCGTTTATCACATCGATGCAATTATTAGGATTTAACTGATTACATTTTAAAATCATATCCAAACAATTTTATTTCTGTTATCATGGTTTTCCTAAAATAGCAAAAAAGTTTTTATTTGATAATAATTACAATATCAAATTCTTTACCCAATTATAATAGTTTCACAGCCACATAGGTTCAAAATCACCAAAAAAAAAAAAAATCACAGCCACATAGGGGTCACATCCACACACAACATATATATGAAAAATTGGTCAGACCCAGTACTTTTTATGTTATATTGGATTAAGGTTGATATTTTTTTTATTAACCAATGGTTAATTTAGTGAAAAGATCATTTAATCTAAAATGATATTGTAATCACAAACAAATATCAAATAATAGGTAAAAGATAACTTGTAATAATAATTCAAAAATTATAATTTGATTGAAATTTTTCTATTAAAAATTTCTGAATGTCTCAATAGAGGATATTTAATATATTTTTTGTTTTATACCAACAAATAAACCTGTATTAAATAGCATTCAAAATTTTCACACAGAAAATGAAATGGAAATTTTGTAGGAATATTGAAATTTACCCTTAATAAATCTCCCATAGGGTAAAATAGTGATTCTAAAAATCAGTATCATTAATAAAATAAATGATATGAAAAGAGAAATTCCAAAGTAACATCAAAAATTAATTTGAATAATTTTAGTCTTTTGAAAAATCCATAGACAATTTTCCTGTTAAATTAGGAATTAAGAAAGCTTAATTTAAATATTTTTGAATACTGAAAATGTGAAGAAAATCAGTGTTTATTTTTTTATACTAGGACATTTATCGAATTCACGTTTTTTTTAAAAGAAATTTTACTTATAAAATATTGTTTTTTCAATTATCATCTTGTTAACAGCTAAAGATTATTTTGGGTTAAAATTAGCAGTATTGTAATAAAGATTAATTTTATGAGCTCTAATGTAGATTATATGACAAATAATACAGTATATATATTTTCCCCAAACTCTTCAACTTGTATTATTAAATATTTAAGTAATTTATCTGTTCCATATAGCTCAAAAAATTATTCAATTTGAAAAATAATCATCAAAAATTTAAATTTAAAAGCAAAATAATTATATTCAATTGGATAAAACATACACTTTTTTTCCTGGATATGTATATATATATATTGTACGGTTTTTAATTTCATAAAAATGATTTGTACTATTTCTAACCCGTTACAATTGTGTTTATCTAATCGAACAAATAAAGAAATAAGTTTAATCAAATAAATAATTTAAGAACTTAAAATAATAATAATTCTACCTGTTATAAATAGAATCAATTTTAACTACCAGATTCTTGGTTAATAAGCTCTTATTTTTTTTAAATATGGATATTATACATTCCTACACTGTAATCTTTCAAATATTAAGCGAGACTCCGAAAATGGGCCTAGGAAATTTTCACTCATAAAGGAAGATTCAAACAAAAAAAATAGCCGTTTTAAAGTGAGAGTGCATAAAATTACCTGGTTTAATGTCCGCTCTACATTTGAATTACGATTTTTGGATAATAAATATTTATAATATTTTTTAGAGGTAAATTATTGATATCCAATCGTTTTAATCAAATCATTGAAATTCTAATATCATAATAAATAAGCAAATAAATAAACCGCGATAAAATACATTCGACTGGAATCGAAATTTCTGAATTCAATTTAAACTAATTATGTTTAAAGCTTTTCAAAATTTAATATTCTTGATTTTCACAAAAAAAAAAGTTAATGTAATAGAAAGAGAATTTCGATAAAATTAATTAATGGGGTTTTGTATAAAAAAAAAACAGTAAAATATAAGATTTTTTATGGAGCTATTTTACAAAATATCGAATTTTTCCTAAAGAGGAATGTAAAATTTTTATTCTCCAATAAATAATTCTGAAATTTTATTTTCATATATTTGTTATAATTAAATTTTTTCTACAGTGAAACTGCATAATAATTTTTTTCGAGGACTTTGAGGGTGCTGGAGGGGGGGGGGGTATTATTGCTCTAAATTCTTCAATTTTTTTTTTTTTTTAAAGGGAATTTTATTTATAATATTTAAATACTAGAAAAAAACTAAAATAAAGATACAATAAAAGGAAAAAAATAATCAAATTTCATCCAACTCCCATCTGTCGCTCTAGCGGCTCCGTACCCACTGGGCATTGGTTCAAGGAATTTTTTTGTTTCTTTATGCATTTTTATTCAAAAAATAGACTAATAGAATTAATGTTATGTTTTTTCATTAGATTGATAATACCCACATATTATTGGATATAATACTTAGTTAAGCCAATTGAAACTGTCGATTATACGAAATGAAATGGGGGATTAGAACTCAGAAAGGAAAAAAATAAAAAAGTTTTTTCAATTCCTCTTTAAAAACCCCAGAATTATTGGGTAGATTTGTTGTAAGTTTCATTTAAATTAGATTTATTTATGAAAACCAATTTTTGGGATGGTTTAATAGCGAATAAAAATGTTCCAATTCCGCTTTTGGAGACATTCAACATTTTATGAAAAGAAATCATCAAATTTCGAAATTTTGTGAACTAGCTCTTTTTTATGTTTTATTTACAGAATTTTTCATAGCAACATACGCTTTTTTTCATTCCAATAAACCCTTTTTTATAGATTTTCGGGTTTATTTTTTTGATCAAAATATCAAAAGCTTTTATTATCGGATTGAACAATTATTTATACCAACCAAAAAGCAAAAAACTAATAATTCCTAAGAAAAATTAAATTTTAGCCAATATTTATATATACTAATATTCATAGGTGAAAGTGGGTTTTTGGTTATAAGAATGACCCCGGAGTCCGGAAAAAAAAACATATTCAAATGAGAAAAAGGTTCTATTGCTATGAAAAACCCTATATTTAACTAGAGGTATTTTAAAATTGATTGAATTTTTTCGATTTATAACTAATTTATCAATTAAAAATATAAATGATTACACATAAGATCTAGTATTAAAAGATAAAAAAAATCATTTCAAAGGAATTTTTATTTGAGAAGCAACATGAACCAATAAAATCAGTCTCTGAAGAAGTCTTTCTATTTTTAAAAACATATTTTATTCTTTTATAAAGGAAATTTCTGTAGTTTTTTTTGAAACGGACTGAATATCGTGAAATATTTTAGAATTTTCTTTGTTATTTCTGTACTTTTATTCCTTTTTTTTTTAAAGGATTTTACATCTTTTATTTCATTTGTATCGTTTAGATTAATGATTTCTATTTTTAGAGATGGACTCTGCTTTAAACTATATTTTATCTAATGATCCTCTGAATTTATCTCTAGATAATTTAAAACCCCCCCTTTAATCATCAAAAAAAAAGTCATATCAACAACTATTCTTTCACTACGATCGGATGATTATTGATATAAGGGTAATTCTGAAGGTGCAATAGAAATTTTTTTGATTGTTTAATACCGAATTTAGACTATTTAAAATACTCTCTCGCTACAAACAAACCTTTTCTCAGTTATTAATACTCTGATTTTTTTTTTCGAGTTCAACATATCCTTTACAAGCCATTATATAAAATCTTTTATAATTACATTTGCCATCATCAACACTAAAGTCAGTATTTGTCTTCTAAAAAAGAATTCTTTATGTATTTTCCATCCCTAAAAAGAAAAAATTACCGTGAATAGAATATTTTACAGCGGGGCTTATAAAATTGCATCGCTCATCGGGTATTACTGCTACTTCTCTATTCACACAATAAACGTGATTATTTCCAGAATAAAAAAGTTTTTCCATATTGAAAAGGGCCGCTTGGACTTTTTTAAAAAAAGTGATGTCTATAATTAAGTCCACTTCCTTATTTTAATTCAGTATAATTTAATTAGATAGTTGAATTTTTTTCTTCGTGTTTCATATTTAATGTTTATTATAAGGTTATCTAACCAATTCTGTGTTGGAGTTTACTATATTTCAAGCTGATGGCTTATAAATATTTAAATCCCTGCCATTTTTCTCAAATTTAAATTACTTTCTCAAACATGTAATTGATATGAGCGATTTTTCTTTTGGTGCAAAGATTTATTTTATTCTCCTGATTATTTCTGCTTTAATAAAATCCTTTTAGCACGCATAATATACCTCAATAAAATAATTTATATTAAATTCAGTCAAATAATGAATATTATAGTGATCTCTAGTCAAATCATTATATATTTTAGAATCATAAATTTCAGTGTCGCTCACGTAATATATTGATAGTGCTGAAGCGGACAGATAGCTCGCCTCATATTTTCATGTTTATCCGTGTAACTATCAGTGTTTCAGATATTAGTACGATTTGTCATTTTTAATTTCTGATTTAAGAAT
Organism: Smittium mucronatum; assembly: GCA_001953115.1. Lineage (NCBI taxonomy): Eukaryota > Fungi > Kickxellomycota > Harpellomycetes > Harpellales > Legeriomycetaceae > Smittium > Smittium mucronatum. The sequence goes on along the minus strand of LSSL01002994.1, from coordinate 12,030 downwards.
TCGGCAATTAATTCCAAAAAAACCAAAGGATATTTTTTTAAAATTGAGAGGGATTGCAAATATATGTGCTTTTAGAAAAATAAATTGCTACGTTATTAGTCGAAATTATTGGTTTCAGAATTATATTGAATCCCTTAATTAAGAAAAAACCTACACATTTTTTTCTTTTTTTTAAAAAAAGTAGAAAAAATATCCAGATTTTTTTTTTTTGAATATTCTATCGAAAAACAGCTTTGGTAAAAAAAACGTATAACTCTCAATTTTTTTTTGGAATAAAAGTTATTTGTTATTGGTGCATTTCCCTATATATTTACTAGTTTATTAGAGTTTTTTTTTGAGAATAACTTTCAAAAAATATTTTGTCATGGTGATTTTATGTATGTATAACATAAATTTAAGTGCTAATTTCGAATTTATCCAAAAATTATTCCAATTTGTATTTAAAAAATTTACAATAATAATCACAAAATCAAAAAGTTAAATTTTCGAGGCTTTTTTCCCTTTTTAGAATCCAAAGTAAAAATCCGAAAAAAATTTAGATGGATTTCTTTAAAGAATTTAAAGGGGTGTTTTTTTGCATCCATGTATGTTAGGGTATTACCTTTCGTGTTAAGATTTATTCTATTTATTTAAAAATGGAAATTTAAATAATACATAATTTTTTTTATTTAATCATACGAAAGATATTTTTTTTAAGTCCCATTTACAAAAATTTAACCGTTGGCATTAATTTCATGTTAAATTTTTTGAGAATAAATCAATTTTTCACCAATAAGAAATTTTTTTTTATATTATTAATATATAACTGGATCTTATTTATTCAATCTTTAGATTATATTTTTATATCTATATAATCCACAGTAAGGTCTGTTTTAAGCCCGCACCATGAACTTAATTATATCTTGGGACTTATTATTTTGCGGTCTTAAGTCATTTTCTGTGGAATTTAGATGAATTTATATTATCTATTCCATCTACCAATCATCAAACCCAAAGTTTTTTTATTATTTTGGAATTCGGTTTGAAGCTATCAAAATTTATTATTGGGTTAGAATTGAACCTATAAAGATTAAAATATTAAAAAAAATTATATTCACTCTGGAATTAATAAATAGATAATAAAAAAAATAAAATCGCGATATAAATCAATTTAACAACGTAATTTAATCTTTATTAATAACACCCGATCTAAATTGAAACTGATAAATAAAAATATGCAACCAATATATAGACACTTTTTTTCCCAAATAATAAACATTATTATTTTATCACTGTTATATCAAAATAGAAAAAACAGAAACCATGTTTTTTTTGTAAAAAATTTATTTATTTTGAGATTTCAATCGTTATATTAATAACAGGCACATGTATTTGGTCATTTTTTATAAATAAATCGAACTCATAATTTCAATTTTAAATTTATTGTGTATTAAATTTCGAAAGTCCAAAAAGATCATAATCCTTACCATATATATAAAAATCCAATATCAGTAGTATTATATATGCTGTAATCAGTGAAATTTTTTGACTAAGGAGGGGTGAAGATGAATATAAGAAGACACAAAATTAACTTAATAAACGACTTCCTTAAAAAATGAATTACATAATGATGTTTTGATTACCATAAATAACAGATTAATATTCAAGGATACATACAATAAAAAAAATTCAAGTGTTCTCCCCGTTATTTGAATTATTTTTTATGTGATAAATACTAACTATTTCAAAATTAATTTCACATTTCTTATTTATCTCGCTATTGGATTATAAAAAAAAACATAACTTAATCCAAAACATCGATATTTATTAATTAACTCCGAATATAAACAAAAAAATCCATAAAAATTTTACACAGCATTAATCAGTAACCGAAGTTGGTCGAAAATATCCAATTTATTGTTTAATTCGGAAATCAACACTTGATTGGTTCTTGCAATGATATCCCTGTTTCACGATTATTTCGATGAAAATTTTCATATTTCAGATAAACTAAGATCGGTATTTTTATTAATCTTAATATAAAATTGTACACATTCCTCATTTTTATTTTGCTCTTACTTCGAATTAAAAACTCCCTTTAAACGAAGATATATTTCTAGAACGGATTTGAACCTATATTTAGCAAAAACCCGAAAATAATAAGTCAACTTTAACTGCTTTAAAAAATATATTGAAAATAAAACATTTCTATTGAAATTAATTATGTCAATTCTAATAGAAAAAAAACTTATACCGTTTAAATTTTTATTTTGGCACATTACTGGGATTAATTAAGCGGGAATAAATAATAAATTTATACTTCAAGCCTAAAAGAATCAAACAAAACTAATCAAGGATAAATATTTTTTCGATTATGGGTATAAATGAATAGTATTCTCTACATAGTATCGATTTATTTATAATAACCGAGTTTATAAACTTATATCAAATATTAATAAGTTCAAATGTGAAAATTTATATCTTTTATTTTTAAATAAAATTACCTGTATTGTAATTTATATTCTTTAAAATTAACAAGAGAAATTTGATTTAGTATTATTATAATTTCAAAGGAGTTCATTTATTCATAAAAAAAGTGGAAATATTTGTTTTAACGAGTATTATAATGGAAATACTTTTTTTTTCAAGTTTTGATATGAATTTATAAATAAAATTGTAGCTATACCTATTAAAATTCAAGAAACGCATTTATTTTTAACATTTTTGGCATTCCTATTTCTTTACTTTGTTTCAGCAGGGCTATACTAATTATTTGTCTTTTGTAGATATCGATTAAAAAGTGGTACATATGATGTACTTTTTTTATTTAAAAATTATATTTATGAGCAATAAGTATACTTCAAGCCTTTTATAAAATCTTTCGAGTATATAAAGATATAATTTTTGAGTCGAAGTTTTCAAACTCCATTTTATCCAGCTTATAAATTATAAAAAACAACTCCTCCTCGCTTAAAATAAATTAATAAATAAGAAAATCGCCAAAAAAAAAAATCCCGACAGTTTTAATATGTATTTTCTTTTTTTTGGAAGTCAATTTCTCGTTTTATTCTATATTTTGAAGGTTTGGCATTTAAAAAGTTTCAGGATCATTGATGATATTTTTAGAAATTTCAATATTTCTGATACGAAATATCTTGCAAAGTTTTCTTTTAATGTTCTATTAAACCTTTCCAAAGATTTTTTAGTATAAGTCCCAAAAACACAGTACCCTCCATACCAACTTCTATTTTTTTTAGATATTTTATTAATTTTTTTGAAAGATCAAATACATCCTTTTTAGCACTAAGTTGTATTTTGCATATGTCTTGGTATTATATTCTTCAAAACTCTCTTTTCTCTTCCCTAATATTTCTTTTATGTTTTTTGAGGAATGAAACCAGCAATTGGTTCTTTTGATATTCTGTGAAAAAATATCAAGTATTTTGTTATTTGATGTGCAGAATCAGCAAAAATACTATCACAAGTTAAATCTAAACCCATTTTTTTCCCGATTGGTCTAAAAGATTTTTTATTATCTAGATAAAATTTTATGTATTATCCTTGCTTACTACAGTAATTGCTATTAGTAAAAATGATTTATATATATATATAATACCTGCTAATATTACTAGATATATACCTTTAATTAGACTAAAGGTTAAACCCAAATGAATATTAACGGCTTTTGAAAGATAAGTGAAAATTTTATCAGAAATTACCATCACTTTGATGTCATCCGGGATAGCTAAATAATTAAAAACATAAGTTTCAGACGGATTTTATGGTTTTATCAATTACTTGCACTTTTTTTCAAGCATAGTTGTGGTTATTTGTTTTTTTTAAAATGTATTTCTGGTTTTATTTTCCTCTTATGGAAGTTTTTTTTATTATATACTAATATTTTATCAGTTTTGAGCTTTTTTTAATTTGATATGGATTAAATACATCCAATTTATACTATATAACCTTGCTTTTGATGCAAACTTGATAAGTGCCAATACATATTCAAAATTTTTTTTCAAAGCAGTAATATTTTTCTCTCTTTCCATAATATCCTTCAACTCTAATATTACCTGAAAAAGCGAAATTTTTGAAATTTTTGCAGTAATAAATAGTGTTTTTGAGCTTTTTCAAAAATCTTGATTTTTTGACCCTCATGCTGTTTTAATATTTATATGATCGCTATAGATGAATTAAATCCAAGTTATTCTAGAAGTACTCATTTTTTTAAAATTTTAAAGTTAATAGGTTAAAAGAATATTTATAAAATTGGGTATTAATTTATTCACACCATATATACAAATATTTGTATAAATAAATAAATATATTCTGTAGTTTTTTTTTTTATATCGCTTTATTGATTATGGAAATTCAAACATCAAATAAGCAATAATTTTTTTTATCAATTATTTTGGTGTCTTTTTACACGAATTTTTTTTTTTAAACAGCCTGTTCTAATACTTTTAACTTCTTATAGATATATTTTAATTTTCGGGCTTTTTTCGATCCAAAAAAATATTTAAAAAATTTATTCAAGCCAATTAAATCGACATTATGAAATATTGGAAATTTCTAAATATCGGTGGGCGATTTGTAAACAGATGTGGATAAAAATGCGCTTTATGTAACAAAATTTTGGAAATATTGGGTTAAATAAGGGTATTTTTAGAAAAAATTGATTTTTATAAATAATTCTAGTTTTTCTGATGTAAATTTGGTGACTAATATTAAATAACCTTTTTCTATTCATATGCTTAAATTCATAATCTTATAATTGATTTTATAGGAGAATAAATGCTAATATACCTAGAAAGGTACTCATATAATTTTTCCATTTTTTTATTGGCCATTAACAACAATAAAAATCATTTAGCACAAATGAATTTCAAATTCCATCTAAATTTCGATTAATATAACCGAATGGTTAACTATTTTCAAATATAGCGAGTAGAATTTTGATTTTTTGGAAATTAAGTTCTGAGAAATCCGATAATATTTACTAAAAAATTTGAGCTAACAATAACAATAAAAATTTCAGCTTTTTTTTATATGCGGACTTAAGACAGACCCCTACCGTAGATGGTACCATGCCTATTTGCATACAGTTTATATACACTTAAGTCTGAATTTCAAATAATTCCGCAACAAATATTATAATCTAGAAATTTCTAATTTTTTTAAAAAAATCTATAGGCTAAAACAAAATTTTCATTAACTTAATATGGACTTTGTTTGGTTAGTATTTCTCTAAATGTTGAATAAACTTCACGATGTTTACATTTTTGGAAAATCTACACCTATTTTATTTGGGATATTATCTTTGAGAGCAGACACTTCCCTAATAAATTTTTACTACTTTCCTAATTATAAAATACATAGTTAAGAACAATTAAAAAATTGTTGCTTGGTCTATAATATAAAATTATAAAAAGAAATAATCTATTGGCAAAATTTTGAAAATCTATTAGAGAAAATATTTTTTCATTTGTATTAGTTTGAAAATGACATATTTTTTTTGTAGCCAATGGTTTAAGTAGTAAAAAAAAATCCGGTATTTAAAAAAATCTCCCATTTATGGGCCAATATTTTTTTATTATCGTTAATTCACATACATAATTTCTCCCAATAGCCCACCAAAAACATTAGCTGAATTTTTCAAATATAGCCACTTAATATAAGCAAATGGAAGCAAATTTATAAGCATGTATTTTTATCAAATGAAAAAGTTAAATGAATTTTTCCTACTATTTGGTATCTGTAAAATGTTAAAAAATGAACTCTATTTATTTGCTTGAGCTAAGCATGTAAAAAAACTAAGTCGACATATACTATAATATAATTTTGTCTACTTTTTCTACCTACCGCTTTACATAATTAATATTTTATCGGTAAATTAAATTTTTTTATTTCTTAAAATTATGTATCAAAAAATTTAAATCTTAATTATTTCTATTTATTGGTAAAAAATTATATAAAATTTCCAGTATGTAAATTGGTAGTATACCATTAGTCCTGACACTGCCGTAGATAATTACTCTAATCGGTGAAGTATGGCTTTGGCTTAACTAGAAAAAAATTTTAGAATGTGAAAAATATAGAAACTTGCTTGGTTTAACTAAATCGGCTTGATAATAAGTAAAATATATTGAAAATGATTAAATACGTTTGTTTAAATATTAATAGAGCTCTAAAAGTGAGCATTAATCAATATTATACGATGAGGGGAGATATATTTAGTGTTATCATCTTTATTGGATAGAAATAGAATCTACAAATTATAAAATTTTACAATTCTAAAATAGAATTACTTAAACTAAAAATTTTCTATTATATGATGTAAAGTACACATTAATATATCCTTATTATCTTTTCGCATTGAATAGATGGATATTAAGTGTGTGGTACTAAATACATCTCCTCCCATCTTATAATATTAATTAATTCTCGCTTTTAGAGCTCGATTAATATTTAAATTATATCTCAGAGAGGAGATATATTTAGTTACTTCAGAGTCATTATCTACTGTGATATTAATATTAATAACTCTTGAGAGTCGATAGTAGTTATCAAACATCTCAATTCCGGGCCAGAAATCTTGTGAAATAATCGTATCTGCTGTAATTCCTGCATCAGAAGCTAAGTCGGCTCCTACTGCTCTTGCTTTTGGTATTTTATCCTCGTTATTAATAATCATACTAGCGGTAGACTTAAAATTTCTAGAGATACTGTAAACTGATAGAGGTTTACTGTGGTCTTTAATAAATCTGAATAGATGGCTTATTTCCATATTACTATCATTAGTATGAGGTCTGATACAAGGAACACTAGCAATTCTTTCTTTGTACGTTTTCAAGAGAGAACTTGACATAGTATATTGTTTTTATGTGTCATGATCTTGCAGGACCTTTCTATTGGTCTTTCTTGGCGCTTAATCCTTTGGAGAAATGATTACAAAGTTGAAATACGAATCTTTGATTTATTCTCTCTTGTCTTCAATTCTATGTAGGTCGCTGGATCGCATGAAATCACATATTGAAATCATCCAAAAAGTCTTGGATGTCAAATCTTTTACGTCTAAACTTCTAGTTGGACCTAATTTGTCTAAATGATTCATTATAGGTGCAATATCAATTTTAAACCCAACAAAGAATTTAATTGACATTTCTTCTGTATTTTTAATAAATTTATTCGATTTTTCTGTGTTAATATATTTCTTTTCGTTTTTATATAGCTGAGCAATAGCTTATTTGTATTTTTTTAGGGTATTAATGTTTAATTTTCTTGATGCATATACTTCATCAAAATAGTTAATTAATTAAATGGTATTTTATGGGCTTAGCTGGTTGTTCTCATTTAACCAATCTATAAATCCATGCTTTATAGCAGAGTTTCTACTTTTTCTTTTTTTTTTCCTCTCTGATTAGGGACCATGATTCTAATTGGGATTTCAGAGAGACCTTGGTTTTGAAGGATACTCCGCCGAGCCTCCATATAACCAGGCTCCAACTCTTGTTCACTGATAGCGGATATTTTTCGCTTTTGGGGTCTGGAACTACTGCTGTTGCTTGATGTAGTATTGTTTGTTGTTTCATTATCTCCAGAAAATCCGGTTACAATATTGCCGAGGTCTAAAAGGGGGTGATTAGTGACATTTTTAATATCTTCCTCTTTATCTTTTTAATCACTTGTGGAATCAGATTCCACGGGACGCAACAGTAAGGGCTTGTTCATTGTAACCAAATGTGAGCTAAGCAGTTGAGATTTACTGCTCTTTGGTCTTGTTAACAACTGTAGTAATTGACAGCCCTGCTGTTCAGTTTTGTTGCAAACAGATATACGGCGTGGAGACCGTAGATTGAGGTAGTCCTGGTAAAGATTGTTTTGGAGATGTACCATTCTGTTTGAAAGCTCAATCTGCTGGGAGCGTCTGCAGGATTAAAGTATGTGGGAACATAAGTCATTTGCGGCTGTGTGTTGGTCTGCAGGCAGTGATTCCAGATTTCCTTCGAAATCTTCAGCAATTTTGAAGAAGTATTTCCTCCAAAATTCTTCATGTATGCCAACGTGGTATTGTTGTCTGAATAGACTTATACAGAGCGACTTACAAAATTCTGGAGTTGGAGTGCGTAGAATACACTCAAAAACTCTTTGGCATTGATGTGTAGAGTTTATTCTAGTCCACGCCAAGTACCGGAGTAGGACTGGAATCCCACAAAACTCCCCTAGCTGTGTCGCTGGCATCTGTAAATATTTCATGCTCGGGGTTCTCTGGAAAAAAAGAGTGACCGTTCCATGCCTTGAGCTGGTCTCTCCGCTATATAAAATTCTGTTCTGCCTCCTTTTTGATATTTACAGTTGAGGACCGGTTTGAGTTTTTTGAAAGTTGCTGATTCTTCTGTTCCAGTATTCTTCTGAACATTAAGCGACCAGGAAAAAGGGCTACTCTTATTGCTCGAGCCTTGCCTATAAATGTAGCAAGTGCTTTTAGTGTAGTCATTCCTTTGGAAATTAGCTTCGAAGCTTCTCTCCTAAGATCCAGAACCTTGTCTTTTGGAACTTTCAGCTATATAGAACGGGTATTGATATCCATATCAAAGTGTTTGATTATCAGCTTGTTTACGAGTGAAGATTTTGATTCCTCCACAAGGAATACAGGCTCTTTCAGCTTCTATATTACTCTTTTGGTGTCAGGTTGACAACGGTCCTTGTTCTCGGCAATGACAATAATGTCTTCCAAATATGCAGCGATTTTAATTCCTCTCTTTCTTTCCCAATTGATAACAGAACGGAGTATCTTTGTAAATATCAGTGGGTTGACAGAAAGCCCAAAGGGGATAACTCGGAACCGGAATTATATCCCATTCCATTGAAATTTGAGACACTTCCTGCATTTTTCCTGTATTAAAATATTTAGAAAAGCATCCTGTAGATCTATCGACGTCAGGTAGTCTTTTCGGGAAATCATCTTGCATATCGACGTGAGTGATTTCATTTTGAAGCTCCGCTGTTGAACATGGGTTTTCAATTTCCTTAAGTCTAATACCTGGCGTAGATCTCCCGTCTTCTTGGGAATACAGAAAAGATTGCTTTAGAATTCCAGGCTCCTCGATCGTAATTCTTTTATTGAGTTTTTGGCTAAAAACGTTGCTAATTCTTCTGTGATAGCCTTTCTTACCTCCCTTTTTATCTTCGGCTTGTATTGGTGCGGGAAATTTGCCAACGGGGGGCCCGTGAACACCCCGTCTCTTGTTGCCGCGGCGCCAGGCTCTCTTAAGCTGGCATAAAATCTAAGTAATAAGTTTGCCAAAAAGTCCCCAAGAAGGCGGAGATTTTTCCAACAAACTCGGTACTTAGATTTTCTGCCAATTTGAGCGAGCGGCTTTCTGGATTCAACTTCCTGAACAGCAATTTGAACCCCTTCTCCATGATGTTACGGATCCAGCGTTTGTTTGTGAGCTTTTCACAAGCTTTTCTGAATATTGAGAGGCATCCCTCCACTGGGAGTATTGATGAGGCATCTATTTCCCCCTCCCTCTGCCCCGTTCGCGCCCCCGAAAATCCCGTCTTGCGTTGCTGGTGTTGGGGTTTGTTTCCTTTATGGCCATGGTGGCACTAGTAATTTGCGCCGTGGCAGGGGTCGAGCTATTAACTTCGTAGTTAACGTACCCCTGTTGGCGCCCTCGAAAGGGCTTTCTGACTCCGAGCTTTTTGGTTGGCTTTTTAGCTTCTATGAGCTCCTCGAGGCGCTTGGAATCCATTAGCATATCTGGAGTTCCTTTTATTCATTGGAACGGTCTCCCTGGAAGGTCCATTCCTTTATGAAGGTCATAGATCCTTCCTTGGGATGCGGCGGTTGTCAAATCCGCAAGTAGTACTCTCATGGTGTCTTCAAACACCAGTACTTTTTCTTCTTCATCCATACCCGGGTTTTCTTGTATCCTTCGGTGTACGAAAAAGTCTATCAGTCTGTTTACTTTTACTATCGCTGCCTGAATTCTGTAAAGCGTTGCGTCTATTTTCTTCACGCTAGCTGAAGCTGTCTCGTTCAGCTGAGGTGGCGAGTACTTCATTGCACTCGTTTTCGGAAAAGAGTAAATAACCTCTATTCTCTCTTCTTCGGGGAGAGGTTTCTTATAAAAATCCTCATTTATTGACGGCAGGTCTTCCAAAAGTTCGGGATATACAATCAGTTCGGCAACCGGTAATTTTGAAATGACATGTATGTCACTCGTTTTCGAGGGCTGTTCCTTCTCTTTGAGGAGAGTGTTGACTCTCTCGCTAATCTGCCCATTGTCAATGATTAGAATATCGATTTTTTCGGTGAAATCCCTTAATACCATTATTTCATTCTCGTCCATTTTAATGTAGTTATTTACTTATTAAAATATTTAATTTTTTTTTTAGCTTAATTTAAGTACTTTATATCTTGAAAATCCTTTAACCCTTTCCGGGCCCAAAAATTTTCCTCGCACCTATTTGCGCATTTTAAATATTTGAATTGGCCTAAATTGGTGATTAGTCCAATAGTATACAAATAATACATAAACTAACTAAAACATTAAATAAAAAATAAGTTATTTTTTGTAACATTGGCCCTGAAAGGGTTAATAGTTGGTAGAGTACCTATGCGAAAGAAACGATGATAAGGGTACATTAACCCTTTCAGGGGCCATAATAAAAAAAAATGGCACATACAACGGAGGCTACAAACGTCCAAACATCAAAAAATTGGAGTATTTGGTAGATGTATTTGGTAAAAAAATACCGTAGAATCAATTATGGTCCAATAATTTTAAAGGGTAAATGATATTTACTAATAATTGTGAAACTTAGTTTTTGATCAAAAAATATGATAATTAACTGTTTAGATATATATTTTAGTTGGAAAAAGAAAAACATTATAGAAATTTTAAAACTGTAAAGAGGCCAAAATTTGATGGAGAAATTGATGTAAAAATGAGATTAAATAGGTATAAATTGTGAAGGTTTTTAGTTAGAAAAATTTATAAAGATAAGATGGACATAAAAATCAGATATGAATAGACGAAATCAATCTCATATAGTTTGAAGTTAGAAAATTTTTAAATAATAAGAAAACTAGTTATAAATAATATGTATAAAACGGAAAAAAAATTATATTATATGATATATTTGATATCACAATTTTGCTATTATAAATATTTTTTTATGTAACATATTAAAATAAGATTAAATATTCAACGCAATATTGTGAATTCTTAATAATAAATATTTGATACGACAGTTGAAATCATTTTTCATTTATATGCAGTAAAAATATGAAACACACAAGTAGTATCATGTATAAAAAATTGAGCTCAGTATTTGTATCTATTTAGAAAATAAATTTACATAATAATCTAGTATATATAAATAGTATAAATATCATTTACTCATGAAAATATTGTATGTTTTATAAGTATCAAAAGGAAAAGTATATTTATTGGCATTTATTATAACTAAATAAATAATTTATGAGGTATGCAAAAAATTTAACTCAAATAAATACTAAGAAGTTAAAATCTTAGTAATAAATGTAAATATATAGGTACTCATAAATATTAAGGTATGAATTGTATTCTTTTTAACCAATATCAAATATGGAAGATAAATCTTTGTATCACTAAGTTAGAAAAAAAGATAATTCCCGCCAAAGGAATGGCTCATTATTTACAATCTAAAAACTCATAAAGATAAATATTTTTAGCAGATATTAATAATGATATTTAAATCATTAATCAGTATAATATATATGGTGTTATTTTTTAACAATATCTATGCTGGGATATATATCTTTATATCTTTGGGTTAGAAATAAGACACTTACTGTACAGGAAAAGCCACATTATCTACACCTAAAATTCATATTTAATCTAATATTTTTAGCATATGTTTACTCATTTGGATTAATTTACTGGTAAATAAGGCTAACCGTGGCTTAATCCAATAAATTATATTTTATATAATCATTCTGTTAAAATTTACATTAATTTTTTTTTTTATTTCATATCTAAATAGAAAATATATTTTTGA
>LSSL01002992.1:0-19924 GCA_001953115.1 Smittium mucronatum | reverse complement strand
AATAGACCCTTTTTTTCATTTCAATAGACCCTTTTTGCCATTCCAATAGACCCTTTTTTTCATTCCAATAGACCCTTTTTTTCATTCCAATAGACCCTTTTTTTCATTCCAATAGACCCTTTTTTTCATTCCAATAGACCCTTTTTTCCATTCCAATAGACCCTTTTTTTCATTCCAATAGACCTTTTTTTCTGGACCTGTGGGGTCATTATTATAACCAATAATTCACTTTAACTTATAGGCATTAATATATGTCATTATTGGTTAAAATCATATTGTTCTTAGGTATTATAAGCTTTTTCTTTTTGATTGGTATAAATAATTATTAAGTCCAATGATAACGTTTTTTTTATTTTAATCAAAAAAATAACCCCGCAAATCTAAAAAAAGGGTCTATTGGAATGAAAAAAAGGGTCTATTGGAATGAAAAAAAGGGTCTATTGGAATGGAAAAAAGGGTCTATTGGAATGGAAAAAAGGGTCTATTGAAATGAAAAAAAGGGTCTATTCAAATGAAAAAAAGTGTCTATTGGAATGAAAAACCCTGTAATAAATATTTTGAATTTTAGATAGGGTTTAATCCAATAATTTAAATAGAAAACTTATATTGAAATTCCACATATGTTGTATATGTAATTAAGATATATGTAAATTTTAGATCTTGATATGAATTCAAAGGGTTATCAGAATAAATTTTTAAAAGAGAAAAAATAAAATTGATAAGCACAGCTTGAGAATTTAAAAATTAGATGATATAACAACTTATAAAGATGACAAATTTAAAAGACCAGAAAAATATGTGGTGATGAAAAAAATGATAAATAGAATTAAATGATTTAAGAAATCCATCATTTCAATTATTTGTAATAAGCAATTTATATAGAAATATATTTTTATGAAATTTTTATAAATAATAATTATAGATATTCATGTCTACAGGTTATTACACAAAAAAAATCCTGTCAAACTTAAGTTAGGTAGAGGTAAAGGTTGGGTGAATAACTTTAGTTTTTTACTTTTATCTTTTAGAATATCAAAAAGATCTATGGGGCTTAGATTATCAACCCTTTCAATTTGTTATATTTAATAATTGCTCGTTTTATTTTAAACTAATAAGATTTATGCCATTAAATTTTCGAAAAAAAGGTATCAAGAAAATAGAAATTATTCTAATTTCATGAAATTAATTTTTTAAAGCGTTAAAGGTTTTATAAATTTAAAACCTATAAGATGCTTCAGCACTTTTGGCTAACGAAATAAATTTTTTTGGTATAATAAATACGCTTTTTATCGCAAGAATTTAATTCCAGAAGGGGTCTTTCGGTTGGTAGATTGCGTCCTTTTCCCATAGGTACGCAGTCTGAAGTCCTGCGGGGGAGCTTATTGTAGTTAGGATAACAGTCTTATATTTATGTCTTTTTCTTTTTTCATATTTTTTTTAGTATAGTCTTTAATGACTTTATCTTACGGTAAATTTCCGTGATATAAAAATAAATAAAAGGAAAATTATATCCTTCCACCTTCAAGTAAACATAGATTTAATTTTACTTTGATAAATATATAGTAAAATCTATTTTTATTGTTTAAAGTTGGATGATGTTGCGTGAAAAGTGAATATAAGATTATAACAGAAATAAATTTGATTCAATTATTCACCGTTTCTTTATTTTTATTCACGAAAATAAATAAATGTGGCTCAGGTGAACCTCTATCTTCAAAAAATAAATCAATTACGATAAAATTTTTACTATATGAGTGGTTGAAACAATGATAGCAGAAGTTTAATATTTTCTAATTATTCTGTTAAATATAAAATGATTCTTTTAACGAATGATACTGCATATTATATCCGTCCTAAAAAAAATACTGTACTAAGTACAAAGTTAATTCATTGATCCCGTCAGTCAATAAAAAAAAATCTCATACAGTGCTCTACAGCAATAATAATTCAATATAGAGTACTAATTATATAATCCTACTAATCGAAATTATATAAATAATATTGGTCGAATTAAAAGAATATATGCTTTATGTATAAATATTTTTAAGATCTTTTAAATTTTTTACGAACCTATATATATTTTTTCGCAATAGTATAATGCATATTTTATTTTGGTTTCAAAAATACATTTCTGCCAGTGAAATACTCTGTTATGCTTTGGAGGTTTAAGCAGTGGGTTATTGGAAGTAATATATTTTAAAATTACATAACTCATTTTACAAATTTTTTTTTGGAAAAATGCTATAAATACTTGATATTAAAAGGTATGATATTTCTTAGAAATTGTAATCATAAACAGGAGTATAGTCATTTAGTACAAAAATAAAATTTTACTCTTATCATAATAAGGGTAATATGGCTAGATGGGTCTTATCATCTAACTTCAGTTTGTAAATTCATACTTGATCTGAATCATTTTGGGTCAGAATAATTATTTATAAATATTATTGGAAGTATACTTAGACTTATAACTATGTGTTTTTACACAGCTCGTTAAATTTATAACGAAATACATTTTAAAGTCATATTTTCAAATCCATATACACCTATCCAAGACTCTAAAAAGGTGGTATTTTGTTTGGTAGATTACGCACTTAGTGAGATTATAAAAGATATTCATGTGCAGGACTTTATATTAGTTAGACTTAAAATATTTTATATGGGCCTTTGTTTAATATTTTTTTTGATGCGTTTTGATTTCGTTATAATAATATAAAATTAAGTGATTTGAATAAAAAAACTTTAAATATGGATAACAAGTCTTTTCTTTGAGTATCAAGTTTACTATAAATATTTTGAATTGGTTTTTTTGAAAGATCAAAAAAGACATCCCATAATTTACTCTTATTACATAGCAATACCTACCCCCAATTCAGAAAAAAAATTAATTATTTTTTATTTTTTTTTATCACGAAAATTTTATTAAAAGGCAGCATCATTAAAAAATATACTAAAAAGGATAATCAGAAAAAAGAAAAATAATAACAGAAAAGACTATTATTCAAACTATAATAATCATCTCTGTCGGGCTACTGGTTGTGTGCCGTTGGGAAAAGCTTGCGATATACCAACCTAAAGAATCCCTCCCTGGAATTTCTTCAAGTAGGTATATGACTGAATCATTAACAGTTATGAACTAATCTCTTTATCAACG
This sequence comes from Smittium mucronatum, assembly GCA_001953115.1. NCBI lineage: Eukaryota > Fungi > Kickxellomycota > Harpellomycetes > Harpellales > Legeriomycetaceae > Smittium > Smittium mucronatum. Next base: position 16,770 of record LSSL01002992.1, on the reverse strand, counting down.
AAAAATAGTCATTGAAGCTATTGAGCCTTTATTCAGAGCCTAATTCTAACAGTATTAATGAAATTAGACTCATAACCAAACGTGGTATTTATCGATACAGCTTTCCTACAAATAGATGTTAGACGCTGAGATCCGTCTGGCTGTCGAACACTGAACTTATGCACTAGACTATGTCTCAGCTGTGCTAAACGATCGGTTCCTCCTGCTTCGAGATGGACCTCCTCTGGAATCGCAGCACCCCGAATTGCATGTGAGCTATCTCCACTACTCCCAACCTAGAATATACAACGCTGTGTGAAATATTAGTTGAGTATACTTCGAAAATTATACTATTAAGCCCCTAAACCACCGCAAGATATTTCACTTTTAGGAGAACAATGCTTTTTAAAGCCTCATAAATGGTTCATAATGCAAATTCATTTTTCAACTCGCTTATTGGATATATTTTCTGTCGAAAATCTGCTAGTTGGATTAAAAAAAGGTTGGCGATATTTATCTTTTTTCATAGATATTTTTATTTTGTTGGCGTGTTATTTCTTTTTAACTCAAAAAATATAAAAAAGGTTGCTATTCATCTAGCTAAATGTGAAATACTTGCTTATATATTGATTGTCATATTATTGAAAGCATATTTATATTATCTTCGATATCCACTTACTGGAATGTGAAAATTTCTTTTAAAAATTATACATTGATTATAATAATTTTATTTATAGCGGAAACATGTATTATTTAAGTGCTACTTGTTTATTTAGAGTTTTCATATAGAAAACAAAAAATAACGATTGAAATTAGTTTTTTATTTAGTTTTTAAGTAATTTTTTTTTATTGATGTTTTATTTCAAGGTTAGTGGGTTTCACTTCAAAGTTTTGTGAGTACTAACCAATACTTTTTTAACTTATATTTATCCAAAATGAAAAATAAAATTCCATTGGAAAATTTAAATTATTTATCGAATGCACCTTTATAATTTTGTTAAATTGGAATTCGTAAAGCGCTCTTATCTAAAATTTATTTAGTAAAAATATTTCTAAATACCACATCTCTTTCTTTTAAAATGCTATTTCTTCTATCTTTTTTAAATCTATATAGATATAAATTCCTAATAAATTCATACTTATCATGTCTAAAAAATCAAAATTCTTTTTCTCTTATTTGGTTTAAAAAAATTGCATTTTTTATTGAAATTTGGATAGAAGTGTAAAAGAATGAATAATCATTATATTTTGATAATATCCTTAAATTTTGACTCAAACTGAACAATTAGATTGAAAAAAATGGAGAAAATATTAACAACTGATATCATTGAGAGGATATTTGTCATTTCTCAGAATTCCGAATTACGGTTTCTATCAAAATCGCTCTATAATATTTCAAAAACTACCAAGTTTCGATCTAAATTCTTTCTTTTACATTTTGGAAAGAATTTAGTTCTAGACTCAAATATAGGGTTGCCAGTTAAATATCCAAAAATATTTATGAATGAAAATTTATCTCTCAGATTAATCAAAATGGGTGCAAGGATAAGCAGAAGTGACTATTTTTTGTTTTACCATGCTATTGAGGATTCTTGGAAAAATATATTGAGCCATTTGCTAAAAACCTTCGTTTATAGAAAATTTTTTTACAAAGGATGGAATTTTTTTTTCATCAAACCGCAACTTGTACTAAAAAAACATAGAAATAAAGCTATAAAGATGGCTTTACATACATCAAACTTTGATATTTTGAAGTTGATCCTTAGATCTCATGAAATAAAGCCTGATTCAAATGAATTTAATATTAGTCGAGCTATAATTCAAAAGCATCCCAAAATTGATTTAAATTTGTTTGATATAGACCATTATGAGGGGTTAGTCGAAAAAAAAAGGACTGATATTTTGGATTTATTATTTGAAAATGGTCTGAATATCAAAAATAATGAACGAATATTTTACCCAGCAATATCCAACTCCGATATAGAAATAATAGAGTATCTAATAGGCAAGGGTGGAGATTTTTATCGCTTGGGGAATAGGGCTATCAATAATGCATATCAATATGGAAACGCTGAAATTCTCGAGTACATTGATTTACATTGCCAAAAAATAAAAAACAATCCTAGAACTCTGTTTGTTCGCTCAATTTTTAATAAAGATTATACATCATTGAAGTATTTTAACGAAAAAAATCAAAAATCAAATTTTTTCAACTACGATTATATTTTTGGAATATGCAAAAAAGAATCGTTTGAACTATTCGATTATATCTATCAAACTTACTACAATAAGCTATCCATTTTAAAATGCGCATTTATGACATCTGTCGAGAATGAATTTATTAAAACTCTGACTTTTCTAGATCAAAAATACCCTATTGTTAAGGATTTTGTAAATGATAGCATCTTTATTTTATGTGTCCAAAAATGTAGACCAAAATCGCTAGAGTTTTTTATTAAAGAAAAAATCCCTGGTAAAGTAATAAGTATTATGTATTTGAAGAAATACTCAAAACATACCCAAAGAAATTTGTATATAAATACAAAGTGAAAGTGGTAACTAGATTTATCAATACTTTTGAATCGTTCTTTTTAAGCTCTCCGTCCATTGAAAATTTGTATTACCAACAAGTGAAAAGCTTTTTAAAAAGTATTATTACCAAGCTTTTAACAATTGCATGCAAGGAGTTTGTTGAACCCGAAGAAATTAGAATGCTAGTTGAAATTGGTGCAGATATCCATATTAATGAGGACCAGCCCCTAATCGATGCTTGCAAAATAAATGAAAACCTACAGGCTATAAAATACTTAATTGAAAGCAGAGCTAACATCAATGCCCAAAACGGTCAAGCTTTGATAAATGCTATTTCATAAAGTGACTCCCAGGATTTGGTAATTTACCTAATCAAAAATGGTGCTGATGTAAAAGCTCAGAATAGTCAAGCTTTAATAGAAGCTAGCATGAATGAATTGAATTACGAAGTCATTAAGAATTTAATTGAAAGTGGTGCTGATGCAAATGTTCAAAATGGACAAGCACTTATTAAATATTGTCAATATAAACATAGTATACCAATTGTAGAAATTTTATTGGAAAATGGAGCAGATATAAACTCACAAAACGGTCAAGCATTTATTTTTGCATGTAAAAATTGCCGATATCAGGGAGAATTAGTTTTCGCAAATTTTTTAATTTCAAAAGGGGCAGATATTCATGCCCAAAACGATCAGCCCTTCATTAACATTTGTCATGATAATGGCATCATGCCAATGTTTGAATTTTTGGTAGAAAATAGTGCGGATATCAAAACTCAAAATGGACAAGCTTTAATAAATGCAAATTCTCAAAGTGGTTCATTAAAAAAAGTAAAATATTTACTTGAAAATGGCGTTGATATTCACTCTCAAAATGATAAAGCTCTTATAACCTCTTGTCAAAAATGTGTATTTCATAAAATGAAATATTTTCTAATCGAAAACGGAGCGGACATCCGTGCTCAAAATGACCAAGCTTTGGTAGATTCTTGTTTAAAGTACAAAAATTTTAATTTCATAAAATTTTTAGTATCAAAAGGATCTGACATAAAAGCCCAAAATGAACAGGCTTTAATTAATGCATGTCTAGTAGAAGACAATTATGAAGTAATATATTTTTTGCTGAAGGAAGGATCTGATGTTAATGCCCAGAATGGTCTGCCTCTTATAAACGCATGCAAGAGTGATGGGTCATTAGCAACAATTAAACTTTTGATCGATAATGGAGCTGATGTAAATGCTCAGAATGACCAATCTTTTGTAAACTTATGCTCTAGAATATATTACCCTATATATCCATTCCTAATTACCTTTGAATTTCTAATTTCTAAAGGAGCTGATGTTTGTGCTCAAGATGGAAAGGGTTTAGATATGTTATGCGATATTTATATGCACAAGGAGCTTATAAAGGTATCAGCCCAAAAGGGAAAATTTCTAAATATTAAAAATGAGTTCATATTATTTAATCACTCCCCAGGAATAATGAGAGGTTTTGAATTGGACTCTGAACTTGTTGAAATTTTTATAAAAAACAATAAAATTTTAGAAAATCAAAATTTTAGAAAATTATTCTCAAGCTGTCCCAGATTTGAAATCATAAAGCTTTATGTAGAAAATGGGATTGATATTTCTAAACACGACGATTTTATACTAAAAACGTTATTCAGTTATATTGATTACAATATCAACATTTTCCCCTTTCCTTACAAAAGGAATTCCAAAGGACAAAAAAATTACTCATCAGAAGAATGTTTTTTTTGCCACGAATATATTAAAGATTGTGAATGCATTTACTCTGTAGGGCACATTGCATTTATAGATGAAATTTATATAATATTTTTGTATCTAATGAAAAATGGGGTGGATTTTTCAAAGATTGAACTTAATTCAAAATATTCAAAATATTTCAACCTAATGAGTTTAGGAGATTTAATTTCAGCTTCTTCAAAAGATAAAAATTTTATGAATAATTTATACAAAAATTCAGGTGATTTGCCAAACTGGATGATTAGATTTTACTATTTAATTTAATTATATTTTTGATTTCGTTTTAGTATAAATTTTTTCAGTTTAAAAAGCTTGAAATTAAATTCTTTAATTCAAAAGTATCTTATATTTTTAACTGGCGATTATTTTTACAGGGAATAATTTCCATCTTCTATATGCCAAGAATTCGGAATTTAGGATCATACTGTGACTTCGTTACTGTATATCTATTTTAAAAAATGCATTATTCTTGATTCAAAATAAAATACTTGATATATATGTAGCAAAAAACTAATATTTAGGCTTATTTATTTTTATTCTGAAAATAATGGTTTTTTATTAATTAGCGTATCATTTCTTCTAATTGTAAAATGACTTAATTCTCTTAAATACATAATGGCATGTTTTACAAATAAATAGTTACAAACCGCATATTTTCGCTAATTTTTCTTTTTATTATTTAATATAGATTATTTTTTTAAATTTTTAGATTATTTATTAATTTTAATTTATAGTCTATTTAATACAACTTGTTATACATATTATGACACAATTTCAACTAAAAGTAATAGATGGGGTTTTCAGAGGAATAATCAAATAAATTGAGTACCATTCGAATAATTTCATTTATGCATTTCTAAAGATGTTAAAAACTCTTTAATGGGATTTTTTATAAAGTTTAAAACGCTTAGAAATTTAGCTGCGGTTTTCCTTTATCTCAAAAATTTCGGAAAAGGTCGAATTTAAATCGTTATCAAAAATTGAATATTCATAATAAAATTGATGGTTTAAACGTTTTGGCTTAGGAAGATTTTTCCTATATGTCGTTAAAAAAGCAGAACTAATAATCAAAAAACTTGAATGGGTAATTAGTTGAAAACTATAAATGAAACCAATTTATATGTTTTTAATATATTGAGAGATTTTTTTTATACATCACTGAATTTTATTGTAAGAATACGCCATTAAAAACTATAATAAAAAAAATATAAAAAAAAGAAAAAGACATATAGAAAATACCATTATACTAACTACAATAAGCTCCTCAGCCGGACTACCTGCTGCGTACCTACGAGAAAGGGGTGCAATCTACCAACTGAAAGACCCCCCCCTGGGATTGCTTCAAATAAAGGTATGACTGAGGCTTTAACCGTTATGAATTAAGCTCTCTGTCAATGAACAATATTTCATTGAAGCTAATGAGCTCCTATTCAGAGTCTACTTTTAACAGGGTTAATAAAATTAGGCTACTATCCAAACGTGGGATTTATCGACATAGCTTTCCTGCAAATAGCTGTTAGACGCTGAGATCCGTCTGCTGTCTAAAACTGGACCTATGAACTAAAATATGTCTCGGTTGTGCTAAATTATCGGCTCCTCCTGTTTCGAGATGGTCCTTCTCTGGAATTGCAGTCCCCCGAATTGCATGTGAGCTATCTCCACTACTCCCAACCAAGAATATACAATGCTGTGAAATTTTAGTTTGGTATATTTCAAAAACTACACTACTTAAGCCCCTAAACCATATGCAAATCATTTTTTTGAGCGGGATGGGCAATTTTTAGGGTTTAATTGAAGATGAAGAATAATTTTTATTTACTTAACAATTCTTAAAGTTTTTAGTTTTAAAACTCTAGATTTTTTCACTTTACTCGACTCCTGTTAAGGATATTCTTTTATTTTTTAGCTGATTTACTGGTTAGTTAATTTTTAAGAAAAAGTAGAATTTTTTTTTTCTTTTTCTATATATTTTTTGTTTTATCTTGTGGCTTTTACCTTTTATTTGTTTTTTTTTCGAGTTTTACGCTTGTAATATATAAAATATATATGTTATAAGTTTTGAGTCATGTAAATATTGTTTTCTAAAAGCAATAGAAAATTAAAAAGAGAGTAGAAATTTTGTTAATTCGTATTTGAATTCAATTGGGATTTTTTTCTTATTCCTAAAATCGGTTTTTAGTAGTCTTTTTTTTTCCTCATTCCAGCTTCTGTGAATTAGAATTTTTATGTGTATTTTCCATCCTATATTCTTTCATATCATTTTTAGTAACAACCCTTAAATACTTGGACTATCCTTGTTTGTGGGGTTAAATTAGGGCCTTCTTTTTTGATTGTTTATTTTTTTGCTCATTTTACAGGTTATAGTGAATCTTTCTAAAATCAATCAAAATTATTTCAATCTTTGGAGATATCTTGAGAGATAAATTTTTTATCATATTATATGCTTACTCATAAGATTGTGATATACAGTTATAGTTTATGGAAATAATTGTACCGGTTTAAAGGAAATATGACATAAATTTGCGACTATAACATATTAAATGCAAAATCCTTTATATATTATTTCTTTAGTTTACTCCTTCAAAAAAATATCCGCGTTATTTATTATGCAATATTTTCTATTTATTACAGTTATATAAAATAATTATTAATTATCTAATTCTAAAATTTAAATTTATTTATTTACAAATATTATCCTTAGAAAATTATGCTATGTTCCGAAATCTAAAAATTGCTATAAAAGAAAGAGAAAATTATCTTTTATTTAATTTTAATCTTTTAATATAATAATAAATAAGTCCTGAAATCACAAACATAATTAACTTCATCTATAAAGCTAGCTTCAAGTATTTTGCGTAAATCCACTGTGATAAATATTCTAAAGTTTCATAAAATAAGATAATATTGGTTAATTATAATCTCTGGTAAAATTCCAGTGATCCTTTTAGGTTCTTTTATACAGAAAGGATCTCGATAAAAGGGGGAAAATTTTGCTTGGAATATTTGAGACTTATTCTAGAATCGATTTCAACTTTCAATACTCAGGTGAATGTGAATTCTGTCAGTTATAAATAATAAAATCAAGCTGTATAATCCCAAGTTGAACTGGGGATTTTTCTAAAAAAATCAGTAAATTAAGAAAAAACTATGCTAATAATACCAAATAACTTATTGGTAAACTAAAAGTTAAAAGATAGCTTTATGAAACTTCAGCGATACATCTACTTAGGCAAATACCATCTTGGTTCTATAAAATTTGAAATATACCAAATTTTTGTAGCCACTCCGTTCTTAGTCTGACATAGGGATCTACCTTATCTTATACAAAAATACTTCCTATTGTAATTATTAATTTTTTTTATTATGATTGAAATCATTTTATTCCATTAAAATCCTTGAATTTAAAATCTAAAAAAAAAATCATCCCCTGATTCATTTACATAAAATCTGAAGTATGGAATTAAAAAAAATCATAATAATAATTTTTTTTCTTAATAATCTAAGAAAGGGGAGCCCCTATATAAATGGGCTAGTTTTAAAAAATATAAAGGTATTTTGATTTAGTTGTGGATATCTTTACACAAAAATCAGTATTTATTTCATTACATAAAATATATTTCATAGATTTAGCTTTATTCTGTGTAATTAGACACCTCATTTTTTCGCAACAGATTAAAAATTATTATTCTAAATAACTTCTTAATTTATCTAAGTAAATCAATATATAATTTATTTCTTGATAAATTTATTTATATTAAAAATATTTTTAATATCGCCCATCAAATTCGCTTAAAGAATAAGAAAAATATAAATATAAGAAAAATAGAAGGAAAATAGTTGTATTCAGTTTCATTTTCCAATCTTTAGGCGCAGAAAAGAAAATAGTTATTATTTTATTAAAAAGTATCCATAATTCCTCTGCTAATTCTTGACCGTTTTTTCTATATATTTAACTGTTTGAATTGTCATAATTATTCCAAATTAGAAAAAAAAATTCTAAAACTTAATCAAATATGCTTTAATAATATATATATAAATAACCTATAGTTTATTTAGTAATTTTTCATTTCATATTTCTTCAAGATATTTCTGAAAAAAATATCCCTCTTGTGTATCTTGAGAAAAAATAACGAAAATTTTTATAAAAAATCATTTCCCCTATATTGAATCATTTAATAGTTGATCTCTTAAATTAATAATTTCATGAAATGTATATATTAACGATGATTTTCTAAAAAGTCGCTACGAAAAGCTATGAATTTATTTAAAAATATGTTTAAAATCTTTAAAATATATTTGAAAAATACACACTGATTCAACTATAATTCCAATGTCCATAAAGTAAACCAATTTGCCAATAAGGAAACCAATCGTATTTAGAATAAAATTTAATAATAACATCTTCACTGTCAAAAGAAACTGAGTTTATATCGATTAAGCTAAGGTGTTTCATATATATCCCAAACTTTTCTTTGAGGTCTACGCTATCAAAACCAACCCCCATTTTCAATAGCATTAAAAAAATTACATTTACTTCATCTAAAAAAGAAATATGCCCATAGACACGACTACAAGCACATTCTTTACAATGATCAAAGCAAAAAATGCAACCGAAAGTATCCGGGTTTCTGGATAATGGAGACATTAAGATGCCAAAGAGATCTTCATTAGATCTATATTTTAAAAGTTCAGACAAACTATTCAGAATAAAATCCTTGTACTTTATAATATTAATTCCTTTTTTAGAATAAAAATGTATGATTTTGAATCTTGGGCTCTTCAAAAATGATATGAGAAAGTTTCGTTCAGAAATAATCGACATTTTTTCCGCCAAATTCTCAATAATGCTGAACCCTATTTTTGGACTAGAAATCTGTTTAGAAAAAGCTTCTACAAGATTAATATTATTTTGATAATTCGTAATCTTGATAATAGAGCATAAATATTCAATAAAGTGCAAAGACAATAATCCACCAAAGATTTCGATCAAAACCCTCCCATTTTGCGCATAAATATCAGCACCATTAGTGACGAGGAATTTAAACGATTCTTCAAAAGATTCGTCAGACATTTCGAGCAGATTACATAATTCTATTAAAGGTCTTCCATTTTGAGCATTCACTTCAGCACCATTATTTACCAGAAATTCTATTGTTTCTAAATTCTGTCGATATTTGCAAGCATTTATCAAAGATTGACTATTTTGAGCATTTACATCAGCTCCGTTGTCTATTAAATATTTTGTTATATTAAAATTAGCTCTTACTGAGACAGAATTTATTAATGCCTGCCCGAATTGAGCGTTTACATTGGCTCCATTCTTGATTAAATATTTTACTATATTTAATTTTACGATTGATAGACAAGCATTAATCAGCGCCTGGTCATTTTGGGCTCTACAATTTGCGCCGTTTTCTACTAGAAAATAAAATATGTCATCATTTCTAGCGTATAAACAGGTGCTAATAAGTGCTTGATCGTTTTGAGAATGGATATCAACACCACTTTTGATTAAATATTTAACTTTTTCTAAATCTCCAAACTTATAGCAAGAATTTACTAAAGCTTGTCCATTTTGTGCTTTAATATCAGCTCCATTTTGTATTAAGAATTCAAATGCTTTGAAACTATAAGGACGATTACAGATTTCTATCAGAGCCTGTTCATTTTGTGAATGGATATTGGCTCCCTTTTCAACAAGGTATTCGATCACATCAAAATTAGTATATCTTAAACAAGCATTAATAAGAGGCTGACCATTTTGCGAATTTATTTCAGCCCCATTATTTAATAATAATTTGATAATACTCATAGCCTGACTTTTACTACAAGCATTTACTAATGCTTGTCCGTTCTGAGCATTAATTTTTGCACCTTTACTGATTAAATAATTAATGATTTCCATATTATTATTATTTCCACAAGCATCAATTAAAGGTTGGTCATTACCGACATGAATATCAGCACCATTATCTACAAGAAACTTGATATCTTTAAGAAATATAAATCGTTTAAGTGCAATTTCCAAGGACCTGCTCATTTGGTTTTTGAAAATCTCATCTCGATTATTGATATACTTGTTGTTATCGGTGTTTTCAGTAGAATTGAAAAAATCGGCGAAAACTTTGATCAGATCGAGCAGATAGCCTGGGTGTTTATAATGAAATCCGATCCCATAATTAAAGAATCGATTATATATCTCATCATACAACAAACCTTCCATATTAACCATTTCTGAAAAGGAATAATATTTATTCTCTATAAAAAAAGATGCTACATTATGGCCAGAGTCGTAGATGCAGAGTGAATAAAGGCTCTGATCTACGAATATTTTTATTTCTGGATAATTTTTATCAAGGTGTTTAATAATTTTAATTTTTCCTTTTTGACAAGAATATAGTAAGGCATATTTTATAATAGTCAACCTATTGTAGTGATTTTGACAGATATAATCGAACAGGTGAGTGTGATTATAATAGCATATATTCATTATATAATCATAGTTGAAAAAGTCCGAAAAGAACCCTTTTTCTTTTAAAAACTTTAAAGCATCAATATTTCCTTGTTTAATAGCAAAATTCTTAAATTCTCTTATATTTATTTTTATTTCTGGGCAATTTGATACCATGTATTCAAGAATTTGTATATTTCCGTAACTCAAAGCTATATTGAAGGCTTTATTTTCTAATTTAGAAAAATCGCAACCATGGCAAATGAGATATTCGATAGTTTCAATGTCAGAATTAGATATTGCAGGATAAAATATCTCTTCCTTATCCATAAATGATAATCCATTTTCGAACAAGAGATCCAGAATATCAACCCTCTTTTTCGATACAAAATGTTTATATTTCTTAGTGGCGATCTTGTTTAAGTCATATTTAAAATGCCTCTGAATCACAACTTTATGAACATTTGTATTTACCTGCTTTGGAGAAATCAAGTGCGAAAGTAGAAGCATTTTCAAAACATCATAATTTGATGCTATTAATGCTATCTTGATAGATTTATTGCTAATTTTCTTTGAATAAAATAGCGGTTTTGCATGTAATACTACTCCACTTATGCAGAATTCAGATTTATATTCGAAAATTCTCAACAAATAGTCAACAATATTTTTCCATGAGTTTTTTATAGCATGATACAAAAAATTAGTATCATTTTTTTTAACCTCAGCACCAATCTCCAATAAACTCAACGCTAGATTTTCATTTTCAAACAATTTCGGGAAACTAGCAAGCAATCCCTTCTTATGTAAAACTTTCTTCTTTCCGAATCTTAAAATAAAAAACATTGACTGCACTCTAGTGTTTTTTGAAATGTAATAAAACCTCTTTGAAATTAATCTTAATTCAAAGTTCTGGGAAATTACAAATATTCTCTCGATTATCTCTAAAGGTAATATTCTTTCCATTTCTTCAGTCACTTATTAGATATTTATGAAAATATTGTAATGATAAAGAAAATTGAAAGCTACTTACGTAAAGTTTTATTGATAATATTTATTAAAATGATCGGATAATACGTTATCTCTTAATACAGTTATTTCGTTTTTTTTTGCAATATTTCTCTATCTCAATAAAAATTGTAGAAATTTTTTATTAAATTTTTAATTTTATTTAGAAAAAAAAACCCCGAATATTGAAATGATTTTCTTGATCTTTATATAGTTAAACAAAAATGAAAAAATTACAATTATATGAAAGTAAAAATGAGCAAATATTTCCTCATGAGAGATCATTTACAGGGTTTTTCATTCCAATAGACCCTTTTTTTCATTTGAATAGACCATTTTTTTCATTCCAATAGACCTTTTTTTCTGAACCTGTGGGGTCATTCTTATAACCAATAATTCACTTTAACTTATATGCATTAATATATGTCATTATTGGTTAAAATCCTATTGCTCTTTGGTATTATAAGCTTTTTCTTTTTGATTGGTATAAATAATTATTAAGTCCTATTATAACTCTTTTTTATTCTAATCAAAAAAATAACCCCGCAAATATAAAAAAAGGTCTATTGGAATGAAAAAAATGGTCTATTCAAATGAAAAACCCTGTAATTTGGGCCTAAATCAATATGTTATCAATGCTATATACATATATCTAGCCCAATCTTTTCAGAAAACCATAATCATACTTGCATTATTATTTTTTTCACTAATCGTTTTAAATATACAAGTTTTTATTTCCTTTTTAGTAAAATTATTAAATTCTATTAACTATTTTTTATTCGTTTAAAATATTAATGAAGCAAATTATTATTGAGAGATATCTAAAGTGGGCAAATTCATTACAGTTTGTAAAACCATGCATAATACTAAGCCAATCGTATATTAAATAATAAATAAACCATTATGATTTGAAGGAAAAAGCGGCGTGTTTACAAAAAATATAAACTAAATAATTTTTTTTTTACGAAAATATAACACATTTAAACATAAAAAACAGGTAAAGAAATCTATTTCGCTGAGAATCCCAATCTTTTCTATACCTTTAACTTGCTTTTGTACTATTTTATTTATTTTTTCTGTATCATGGTAGTTTATTGTAAGATAACGTAATTAATAACTATAATAATAAAATAACAAAAAAAGATGATGACGTATAGAAAATACTATTATCCTAACTACAATAAGCTCCTCTGCCGGACTACCGGCTGCGTACTTACTGGAAAAAGGTGCAATCTAATAACCGAAAGACCTCTCCTGGCAATTCCTCAAGTAGGTGTATGACTGAGGCTACATGCAGTCAAGAATTAAGCTCTTTGTCAATAAACAATAGTTCATTGAAGCTACTGAGCTCCTAATCAGAACCTAATTCTAACAAAATTAATTAAATTAGACTCCTGTCCAAAGTGGGATTCATCAGCATACTTTCCTACAAATAACTGTTAGACGTTGAGATTGTTCTGACTGTCGAACGCTGGACTTTTGCACTAGAATATGTCTCAGCTGTGCTAAACGATCGGTTAATCCTGTTTCGAGATGATCCTCCTCCGGAATCACCGTCCTCCGAATCGCTGGGCGCTGTCTCCACTACTCCCAACCAAGAATAATACAACGCTGTGTAAAATTTTAGTTAGTTTACTTCGAAAATTATACAATAAGCCCCTAAACCACGGCAAGGTATTTCACTCTTGGGGATTGTAATTGACTCTTAAATTTTTACTTATCCCCCCCCCCCAATTATGAACATTATAAATTTAAAAAAGATAGTTTATTTTGGTGAGTAAACCAATTTAAAAAATCTGTTTAATTCAATTGGTAATAAAATGAGTATCCTAATTTTTTTAAGGTGAGATAGATGAATTTATTGGTTAGAAAGAATAATAATTCGCCCAAAACTTTGGATGTCAATTTAGCCAAAGATTTATTAAGTAAAAAATATTATGGATTCGAAAAGAATCTCCCAATTATGGGAGATTATTTAGAGAGCAGACACCACCCTACATAATTTTTACTACTTTCCCAATTTGGAAATATGGTGCTAAGATAAAAAATATAGTTATTATGTAACTCAAAATATGAATTTTAATATCTAATTTTTAATTGGTAAAATGTTGAAATTTTGTTAGAGCCAGTATGTTTTTCTATTTTTATTGGTCTCTTTTAAATAAATCCAAGAGTAGCCAATCTTTTACACAGTAATAAAAAATTTTGGTCTTGAAAATAATTTCCCATATAGTCTTTTGAAATTAATTTAAATAATAATCAGTATTTTTTTGAAACTAGAGCTCAGAATAATAATTTTTTTTTAATGAATTTAATTGTCAAAAAAAACAAACTGTTATAAAAATACCAGATGAAAAACGCAAAAACTATAACTAAAGGGAATATAGTTTTAATTAAAAATAAGACTTGAAAAATAACCAGCTAAATAAAAAAAATCAAAACTAAAACTAAAATATAAAAAACGAAATAAATAATGGAAGACGATCGGTCGGACGACTACGTCCAAGTAAACCCACCAAAGAAGTTGTCAATGATTGCAAGAGAAAGAACAAAACCGCCGGATGAAATACCCGGCAATTTTCCTCTTAGGAGTTACACTACTCAAAAGTTTATACCTACATAATTGATGGAAATGGTAACAGGAGGAGGACCACAGAAAAAAAAATAATAACAATGGGGGAAACTCCTTTCTGATTGGGATTTCACCTAAAAATTATAGACGTAGAACTAGAAGAAATATCCATGGGGATAATAATTAAAATCCCCGATATCCAAATTTGCTACGAGATAGACTCCAGAAGAAGAATTCTTTTTCTTAAATTCAAAAATGAAAACGACAAAAATCAAGCAAAAAAAATAAAAATAGTAAACAAAAACGAAAAAATAGAATTGCTGGAAACAGCAGATTATAATGAAAATTATAAAAACATAACAATACCATCTTAAAATGGTCTCAATAACTGGGATGTAGCACCTGTGGCATACGGAGAGCTTTCAGAAGTTGGAGAAGTGCTAGAAATCACAACTTTAAAACACGAGAAGCTAAAAATATATCCATCAAAAAGTATCAGAATATTATTCAAGCAAAAACCAGGAGAGACAATACCAAACTTCCTAAACATAATGGATATTAAGGTCCCCTTAGTATGGATGGGATCCCCTCCTGTGTGCTCATACTGCAAAGAAGAGGGCCATTGGAAGCAAAATTGTGTGGGTCTTTTAAAAACAATATCACAAAATACAAAACAATCGACAAAAGAAAAAACCCATAAAAACTGAAAAGAGAATTTATTGGGAAAAAAGATTCAGAAAAAAATATCGCAATCAAAACAGGAATATTTAATAGCTCTGTAGAAACCTTTGGAAATATCTCTGGAATAGCCATGAAAGAAAAGGGAACCTATGAAAACCTAAGTGAGGTCAATGGTAGAGCTGAAAGAGCTCAAGGAGACACATTATACCATGACATATTGCTTTCCATAAAGGAAGACCCTAAAATAAATAAGTATGAATCTCTCAAAAATAACAGAATAACAACTCCAGAGGTAAAGGAAACAACAAATATAGCCGATAGAAGCGATAGAAGCGAAAATGACACAAAATATATCTCAAAATTACCAATCATCGGAAACGAAAATGAGATAGAATCTGAAGATAAGCCCAGAAGGAAGCAGTCTTCATACCTAGATAGAGATCTTTTCGAGGAAAGCAACGTCAGAAAACCCCTTAATGAAAGAGACAAAGTCACCCTACACAAGTTTTCCATGCTAGAAAGAAAGTTGTCAAAAAGCAAAATAAACTACAATAATAACAATAATAAACAAAAAAATAAAAAGTCAGAATATTCAAAGAAAAATACATACATGCTTGGTACCTCTCCTGAGACAAAAGAGGATGTAAATATCCTCCAGACAGATACAAAAACCGACCTAGACAACCCCAATAGCTTTGGGGACAGTATGTAAATAATCAAACCCCAAATATGTTAGAAAACTACACTAAAAATGGGGAAAGAAGAAGTAACGATTTACTAATGGAAGTAAAAGAAATGGTAAAAATAACCAACTTAACGTCAAAGAAATATCTGACAACAAAAAAAAAGGAAGAGTCTTCACCTACATGAAAAAAGTTCTAAAATCAGACATTTTCTGTCTACAGGAAATAAATATTAAAGAGTGCGATAAAAAATTCTGGTCGAACTATTGGTCGAACAAAGTCATATGGACGAAATACACGGCCACTATAATAAATGGAGAAAATTTTTAAATTCTGGATAGCGCAGTTCTATTTGAGGAGAGGCTATCTGTAGTGACCTTCAGGTGAATAAAAAGTGGAATCATAAAAATAATAAATATATACTTGCCGAATAAGAAAAGAGACATAAAAATAATTGTTGACTTCCTGGATGAACACCTAACGAAAAACAAGAACCATCAAGAAGAGATGATTGTATTGGGGGATTTCAACATGGTGGAGAATGAAAACATACACAGATTTCCTCCAAAAAGCAAAAAAGGAAATGGCTGGAACAGAATGTCCGAGCTAATGGCGAACCGCGACCTAATAATTTTTTTTTTTTTCACTAAAACCCAATAAAATATCGTACACATTGAGAAATTATTCTGGAAGTCACAAATCTAGAATAGATCACATTCTAATACCCAGTAAAACCCTACATAAATGCTCGATGCCAATCATAGGAGAAACGGACCTATCAGACCATAAAAACATCTCCGTATCTATTAACTATTGGAAAAAACGAGGAAAAAAAAGGAGGAAAAAAAAGGCAAAAAGACAATTGGAAGTTGAACTTTAAACATCTAGCGAACGAATACCTAAAGAATAAAATAGATCATAGGGCTAGATCGCTGGAAAAAAATATATAAAATTGGGTAAACCTCAAAAAAGATTGTAAACAAATGTTTATATCTCATTCAACCTGAAACACCACCGAAGATACTATAAAAAACCTAGAAATAACCAATATGGTATACAATATACTGTTACATGAGGATATGACCAATGAACAAACCC
>LSSL01002987.1:0-10841 GCA_001953115.1 Smittium mucronatum | reverse complement strand
TGATTCTGATTCTGATTCTGATTCTGATTCTGATTCTGATTCTGATTCTGATTCTGATTCTGATTCTGATTCTGATTCTGATTCTGATTCTGATTCTGATTCTGATTCTGATTCTGATTCTGATTCTGATTCTGATTCTGATTCTGATTCTGATTCTGATTCTGATTCTGATTCTGATTCTGATTCTGATTCTGATTCTGATTCTGATTCTGATTCTGATTCTGATTCTGATTCTGATTCTGATTCTGATTCTGATTCTGATTCTGATTCTGATTCTGATTCTGATATAATATTAGATTTAAAAAAAGGTCTATATTCAAATAAAAATTCAAACGAAACTACAAATTTAAATCACAGTTTAAAATTATTAAAAAATAATATGTATAAAACTGATAATTATAATATAAACTTTTGATAATTTTTATACATAAATCGATTTTTTTGTATGTAAAACATCATCCCAGGTTCAAAATCACCCGAATACAGTTTTTTATTGCACCCTATTTATGTATTATTAAATTAACTTTATTAATGGTAGATTATTAGCCTGATTTTCACAAAATTAAATCTTTTTAAATAACTTATCAAATTTACTAAAATATAATAATTTATTTGGTAACACAATAATATTTCTATTATTTTATTTTTTATTTTATAGATGACAGTAATTATATTGATCCAAGAAGTTAAAAAATCGTAATTTATATCGAATAACATCCAATTTGATATTTAAAACGTAAAATTAAATTAAATAAGCATAAAAAGCATATATATGCTAAAAAAAATTCACTCGCTTAACTTTACTCACGATTTACAAGAAATATATAAGCTCCAAAATATTTAATTTAATTATTTTAATTTTTAATGCCTATTCTTAACTGATAATATAAAGTTTATAATTTATTATTTTTTTGTTTCGAAAAAAAAAAGGAACTAAGAAAACTTTATATTTAGATTTTATTTAGATTTTATCCAGAGATAATAAAAAAAAACACAGTTTCCATGTCTAATCCCTATCTTTTTTAATCGAATAGGCACATCATTATATATCAAAAATGTGGAATTAAATATGTTTTTACTGTATAAGACTTATTTATTATTTCAAAATATAGAATTTCCAATTGATTTATTTTTTATTTAGCACCATATTTAGGGATGGTTAAGCAGTAGAAATTTATAAATTAAGTTTCCAAAATAATCTATATTATTTTGCGTTTAATGCTTTTAGTTTGATATAGCTGTCTGGTAAATTATAATAAACGTAATTCTTAATAAAATGTTTAAAAATTTGTAAATTTAATATAATCAAACTATTGGATTTCCTATATAATTTCCCCTCTCCCCGGAAATAGAATTCTTACTCAAATATATAAAATTAATCCATTTTTTCTCATGCTAAATTGAAATGAAAAATTATGATTTTTTGGAGGATGGGGGTGGATTTTTAATATCAACAAACTAGACCATATCATGGATAAAATCACATTTTGAAGCCGTGTTTATACCTTTTCTGAGATTTTTTGTGTATTTTTTTTTTCTATTGAAAAACTTCAGAAAAATTAGTAACTTCTACAATAATTTTCAAGAGAATCTGACAAATAGAAAAAAAAATTCTTAAGCATAATTTTTTATTTTAGAAAAAAAATTGGAAAGGTAATTCTAAATGCTGTTAATTTAATTCGATAGATTCGAATTCGGAAATCTGAATATGTTAAAAAATAAAACAATTTATTTAGATATTTAAAAGTAAATTTTTACTTGTAATAATAAAATTATAATAAGAAAAAACGCATCATTGCGTATCTTTACAATGATATCGAATTAAGCTGTATTTTTATTCGATTTATTTTATTTTATTTGAAATAAATAAAACATATTTAAAAAAAAGAATTTTTTCTTCGATAATTCATCTAAAATTATTATCACAATTTTTGATAAGTGATTATTATTAAAATCATATGATAACTTTACCTTTTTTTTATTAAATACAAGATTTTTTAAATTGGACTTGTAGAAATAAATTACTATTTCAATTACTTATAGAATTATTGCATTTGTTTATTTTTTGGTTAATAAATTTTAAAAAAATTAAGAATTTTTGTTGCTAAATCAAATATATTATAAAAAATGAAGAAACCGCAAATATTCTGCAATTTATTAAAAATAGAAAATTCGAAACCCAATCCATATAACAAAAGGTAAATTAAATCGTATTAGGTTTATAGCTGCAATATATCTATACCATTTTAGGTCCGGCTGTAAAAAACCCCAAGTATTCTTTTTTCTAAAAATTATACCATTGGACTCTTTATAGAATATTATAATTTAGAAAATTTAGAAATTGAAATCTACTTGTCATTTTTAAAGCATCAATTTACTTTGATTGGTTGAAGAAATTAATAACATATATCCAAATATTTTTATTCTTGAAAGCTGAGTCAATCTAAAATACGACTTTGTCAAAATTATAAATAATCAATATAAAACCACGTAATACTAATAAAAAAATTTTACCAAATTGTATTTCTGAATACTAATGCTAAAAAAATGTGTTTTTTAATCAATAACCACAAAAAAAATTATTAATATTATAGAATTTATTAATCTATACGCCTATAAAAAAATAAATTTTCAATAAAAAATAAAAATAAATAACAGAAATTTGTTAACAATTGATGAAAAAAAAAATTAAATAAATTATTTTCTAAAATATAAGCAATTTAATAAAAAAGTTTTATATTATATTATTTTGATTTAAATAATATCGCATACATAGAAAAACAATAAAACTATTATCTCTTTACAAGTTCGAATTTCGTTTTGAAAAATCTATGATTTTTCTTCCACAATTAATATAAGATTAGAAAAAAAGACCAATATAAATAAATCTGTAAAACATAAAATAAACCTATAAAAAAAATCATCACCTATAAAAAAAAATTAAAAAAATTTTTTTTCAGATTTTATAATAATTTAATCCAAAAATTATACAGGTTTAATATATGATATTGAAATGGTTTTATCCGATGAAATTAAAATGCATTTTTTTAAGCGTTTAAAAATTTATAAAAATTACCATATTACTTATTTTTGTCTAAATAATTGATATATCCATCAAAAAATTCAACTATTTTTTTTCATGAAAATCCAACCGAATAACAATTTAAAATTGAAATGATTTCTAAAAATTAATAATTTAGAGAAATTATCTAAAAAAACCCACTCACAATGTTAAAAAAAATCCCCTATTGATACATTTAAGACACATGCAATATATTTTTAATGTGTATATTATTCCTCCAAGATGATTATTTTCGAAATTAAACTTCTTTATTTAATGATTGAATTACCTATTTAGAAACTTATAAATCATAGCTTTATGAGATTTTTAATAATAAATACTTTAATAAATTATTTTATTACACAGATTTCTGCTTAATACATTATAAATTACATAAATTTAGCCATATTTAATAATAAAACTATTTATTTTTCATTAGTCGATAGAATGTCTAAAATAAATAATATTAGTTTTTAAATAATGATTAAAAAATCAATTTTCGGATATACTTTTCAAGTAAAATAGTACATTTATAATAGTTTTATATTATTGGAAATATCCACTTGATAATATTTTTTATAGAAAATCACTAAATCCATAATTTTTATTTAAAAAAATCTTCTTTTAGAGAATAAAGAAAAAAATTAATACATTGCTTCGAAGAATAAAAAAATTATAATTTCAGCTAGGATAAATAATTGTTTGTATTCATTAGCCACTTATATATATATTGGTAATAATGAATAAAAACTTTATATACTATTGAGTCCAGAAAATTTAATAAAAAAATATTTTTCATTTCTTGATCTGATTCGATTAAATTTTAAATGGGATAATTTATCTAGAAAAAAAGTTTTTCGAAAAAATTGTAAATGTTTAGAATTTTTTTACTATCAAGAACTTGATTCATTTAGCTAGAAATTTCTGTTTATGCATTTTAATACCCCAAATAAGAATTATTTTATGTAATTATAAATTTATTCGGTCAAAAAATTAAGAAATGTAGAGCTTACCCATTTCTGAACTTAAATTAGTTAATAACCCATAGGTTATAAACTTGATATAAATTCTCTTTATAGGGGTTATTAATAATTTAAAGGTGTTTTTTAAAATAAAATGAAAGTTTTATCATTATTGGAGCTTTTTGCGATAATTTTATTTTTTTATCTATTTTTTTATGGCAGAATTTTATCTTGAGATAACTTCGTTGAGACCTATATGTAATAAATATAAATATAAAATAATGTAATTTCTTCTAAAACCCGCTCCTCTGTTGAGATACTGGCTGTGTAGCCAATGGGGAAGGGTGCATCTCATATCTGACCCCCCCTCTCTCTCTGTTATTGCTTTAATTGGTATTTATAGCTGAGGTTTATTTCATTCACAGAATAAACTTTATTTTTTCAAAAAACAGTTTATTAAAGCTATTGAGCCCCCATTTGCAGCCTACTTAAAAAAAATTAATTAAATTAGTCTCTTGCACATTCGTGGTATTGATCTAAATGGCTCTCATAAAATTGGCTGTTAGAAGCTTAAAACCGACCTGCGCTAGACTTTTACATTATAAAATTGCCTTTATTGTTCTTAAAGGCTTGGCTTTAGATACATTGATATTTTAATTCTCATTTATATTTTTCCTCCGAATCTCTATGCTCATTTTTAACTACAAAATACCAAAAATAGTACAACGCTTTGTAAAATATTAATTTATTTTGCTTCGAAAAGTTCATTAAATAAGCCCTAAATCATGAAAAGATATTTCACTCTTTAAAAATTTAATTTCTCTAATAGATATATTTCTGCTATAAATTTTGTATCAAATTATTTACCAATAAAGAAAATGAGTAATTTTATATTAATTGGGCAAAAAAGCATATGAATTTTAATTCGTTAGTATAGACTTTATTTAAAATTTGTAAATTTCTTTGTTGATTTCAGGTTACATTTCAAAAAAGTTTTATACTAAAATGGGTAATTTTCTAAAACCAATTCTTTCAAGTTTTAATAAAAAGTATATTTATATTTAATAGCTAGAATATTATGAAGAAATTTTTTGAATAAAAATTAAAAAATTATTTATTTTTCAATATATTTTGTGTATGGCTAATAATATTTTAATTTTTACTGGGTGTGGTGAGTTATTCATTTATCCTTCTTGGTTTCGGAATGAAATTTATACAGGGCATCTCATACACTGAATTTATTTTTTTCAAACTTATAACAAAACTATTAGTCAAATAGAAAAAATAATAGCATTGAAATGTTTCTTTTTAAAACCTATGACATCTATATCGCTTAATTTTGTAATCATTAGAAGCATAAATTTTCTCTAATTTTATATAAAGTAAATAAAAGCCATTATTCCATTGGAATTTTAATTTTAATTTCCAAATAAAATTTTAAACTTTCATATAACTAAAGTATGTTGGAACCTTGAAAGTAAGAGGCATAGAAAAATCAAAATGAATATGTTTATTTAAAAAATGACAAGTGAAGTTACTCGTGTGTCAATTAGTGGTGTGATTTAATTTAATCATCTTTAAGACCAAAGTATACATTTACATTTAAATAATTTGTATTTAGAAATTTATGGACTATCAGCACGAATATGCACCTTTTTTTTATTCTGTAAAAAATATATTATAGATACTTCTTTATAATTGGCTTAATGCATAAAATTATCGAATTGGAAATGAAAATTAATAAATCGGGTTATAAAAACATTTTTTTCCTCCAAAAGGGTTAAATATAAAAACTAATTAAGAGTAAAATAATTAGGTTTAAAAAAACGGATCCGAATAAAAATATGTGATCTAAAGCTTAGAAATATCTAGATAAAAGTATTGAAATTAAAATCCAATAATATCTTATATTTAATAATTACTATTTATAATTGGTCAAAACCCCGAAAATATTTTTAATACTTAATTCTGAAAAAAATTCCAAATTAAAAAAAATTATGTAAAAAAAACTTTTTAAACCATTAAATAGCTGGAATTTTTCAAATTTCATGTTAAATAAGCTTATTAAAAAGTTTAATATTTTACTTTCATGTATGAAAAAGTTAACCAGAAATTTAATATAAAAGCACTTTTTTGAATTATGTGCCAATTTATTTATTAGTTTCCACTCATCTATTAACCAATTTAAAGTTCAAATCGATACATGAATTATTTTTTTAACTCAAAAATAATAAAAATTTCGAAAATTTAATTCGTTAAAATTAATTCACATCGAACTTTTCTTTATTAATAGTAAATAAATAAGATTTCAATTAAATTCATAAAATATTAAGAAATAAAATTGTCACAAATAAATAGTTACTTGTAGTAATTTTAAAATTACATATATATAATTAAAGAAATTAGAAAAATAAAAGATTGTTATTTTTTTATTTTAACGCAATTAATACTTAAATTTTAGAATAATTATCTAAAATTATCAAATTTATTTAATCACTCAACCAAAATATTTATAGGATAAATAATAAACTGCTGTTTTTTAAATCTAGCTTCATGTTTTTTAAAAAATTGTCCGATATTTTTCAGTTTTTCCGATTTTTTATTTGTTTACCTGTGTTTTTTTAGAATTGGTCTTATTTTTAATAACATTATAAAAATTTTAAAAAAAGTGATGGAAAATAGTGTTATATTTATTTTAGTAAAACTAACTAGCTCCTCCCCAAAAATATCAGGAAAGATTCCTCTATTTATATTCCCGCATCTATATTATTAACTGCTAAAATTCTAACTGATATAAATTTTATAAGCTATGAATTAAGTATCATAAAATGATCATTTACTATGTATTCTTTGTACAAGGAGATTAAATAGACTTAAGCATACTTGTAAAGTACTAAGTAGATTTAAACTCTTTGTAAAAACATGATAAAAATGGACACTTTTGCAAAATGTTAATTACAAAAACTTTCTTTGTAATTTACTATTATTAATGGTTCTCTTTGTATATAAAGACTTAGACCTATGTATTCACAAATACAGAGATCATTTTCTCTTTGTCTAAATAATTGTAAATCTAAGCACCAAAGGAAAATGGTTAGTTTTCCTTTGACTATTATATAACAATTATTTATAATGAATTATTATATAATGATGCAACACTATTTTAATGAACCATTATATAATTATGCAATTATATAAATGACATATTATTATACGAATGTATGTTTAAGCCCAACACTTACATTAAAAACCTTAAAACACACAAGAGCTTAAAGTAAAATAATTTACAATATTTATATATTTTACACAGTTTCATGTAGTTAAAAGAAGGGTTTTTTGAATCTCTTACCTCTCGAAAAACTTTAGGTTTATATAATACTATTTTAAGTATAATCGGATATCTAATTACTAATAATATAAATTAAACTTGAGCTTACAATATAAAAATCATATACCTTTATTTAAATGTGCAACATGACTCCCATTATAAAAAAATTTATAATTAAACTGCAAAAAAATCAAACGGTTAAACTAAATGGCTTTTTTTAAATTAAGTACTAATTTTTATGAATAAAGTAAGAAAAAATGAGGTGATAATATCGCAAAAAATATTAATTTTTTAATGATGATTTTTAAGCATGTTATAGATAAAAAATCGTCAGATTTAACTTTCAATCTTAGCTAATTTATTTTACAAGAGATAATTTCCGAAAGTTCACTCCAAAAAAATAAATTGTAATATTTTTCGAATTTTAATTTGGTTTAAATAATGGTTTGGAAATAAAGCGATTTTTTATTCACTAAGAAAAGTCGCCGCTATTTGTAAGAATATTAAAAAATTTAATATATCTAATTGTATTTATTGTATGGAAGATTTTTTTTGAGAGAGGATACTTTTCAATTAGAAATTTACACTTTCCTAATTTAGAGATATACTAGAATGATATTTTATAAAACTATTGGAAAATTCAAATTGCTAAAGTAATTTTTTATCTAAATAATGGGAATCTTATTAGTTCATTTATTCAAAAATTTATCGGTTGGAGTAAAAAATTATTAATTTTCATTCAATAATTAAAATAGTAAAAAAATACTGGTTTTGAAAAGAGTCTCAAATATATTAATTACGCCTAGTGTTTAGAAATTTTTATATTAATCGGATAAAAAAATGTGTTTTATAAATAAAATTTTAATGATAAAGGTATAAGATGTCCATATACTGGAAAATTTTAGCGTCTAATTATAGGTTTTAATATTAATATATTGCTTAATTATTTAACAAAAATAAGTTATACTTTTTTCTATTTTACTTCCATAAAGCTATCAATAGTGTTAACATAACTAAAACCTTCACTTTAAATTATTTAATATTCATATAAAGACTTTTATTTATTAATTTAATCAAAGAGAACTGATGAATTTGATAGAGCCTTCATCTAAATTTGTATCAATAAAACTTGAACTTAAATTTAAAATTTAAATTTTACTAATATTTTTATTTTCCAACCCCCTATAAGTAAAGAAATCTGGAGTAATTATTGCGAAATGTTTTTTTTACATTTCATTTCAATGTGTATGAACATAAATATAATAAATGTTATAAAATTATATTTATTAGTTAGTCTAATGAACCAAAAGTTTAATATTCCATGCATCTAATGGATAAAAAATTGTTTATAAGAAGACTACTGTTTAACCGGAATAAAAAACTCGCGCTGATATACATTTTCTGTCAAAAATACATTATATCAACTCATTTTTACATTGAATATCATCGATTATTGATATTTTCTGTATTTTGATTAAGATAAATCAATAATAAAAGCCTTTTTTTAAAAATAAAATAAAATTCTTTTAATAATGCACTATAATTTTTATTTTTTTAATCAGAAATTTGAAAAGGTTAAAAAAAAATTAACGACTAAAATAAAATAAAATCGACCAATTTAAAACGCAATCGGCTAATTAAAAATATAACCGACTAAAAATAATCAAAATATACCATTTTAAATACTTTTATAGGTATTATCGACTAATTTATCATATTAAAATCGACTATTTACTTTTTAAAATATCCATTAAAAACGTTAAAAAATCTACCCAGTGAATATAAGCTTGTATTTTTTGTCCCCAAAATGAATAAATTAAGCAACTGATAAAATTACTTTGTTTTCATTGTTGGAAAGGATAAACTTTTGCGCGTGTAGACTATATTTATCATCCATGCCACTAATACCAAACATTGTGCAGATGAATTAGAAAGGCGTTAAATAATGATGTAAGCTAGATAAGCGCAACGAAACTTGTTTTCCTCTTATACACATAAAACAAAAGTTCTTTTTCTACACACCTTATTTTAAACCACAAAAATGTAATAAAGTTCGAAAAATATAAAAAGGAATTGTGACCTTATGAAAATGCAAGTATAGGAATTTCTATGAAAAAGGAGCCACTCTACTTCCAATTTTACATATATATTATCAGATAAGAATGAATTAGTTTTATTTCACCAATCTACCAAAAAAAATTGATTATATGATAATACTTGATTGATTTATCAGATAATTGATAAAAGAAATAAGCTGATATGTTTATTTAAATCCTTAAATATTTATTTGGTCATCGAAATGGAATATAAATTTTAGTTTAGAGAGTGTAATATATTATAAAAAAATCTAACTCTGAATAAATTAAAACCACGTCTTTCACATATCATATTACAAATTTCCCGCAGAATATATCACATCGTACACAAAACATAGCACATAAACAAGCCTTTAAGCAATCTGCGAACATTACGTTAAATAAAAAATAGTAAAAATACACACATAACACTATAAAAAAAACACGTAATACTAAACCTGGAAGTACAAAATTTGCACACAGCACAATGAAACACAGAAATTTATACATCACACATTGCACAAGCGTATTGATCGCTAATTTAAATATACATATAGTTCATCTTTCCTCTATTGCTAAAAGTTTATTACAGAAATAAATGATATGATATGGATAATATCTATGAATCACATTTAATTTTGACTTGTATTGATATCAGACGTGTTTCGATTTTATATTCTTTACATAATTATAAAATTCGGTATATCCCCATTTTTGTCATTATATCGCGATTTTTTTTTTTGAGCTCAATAGATTCTTTTAAATAATTTTAAAAAGTAGATGAAATTTTATAATATTTACGAAAATGATACAGAACTCTGCCTATAGTATTCTGTCGAATTTCACATTGATTAATTGAAATATTCATACAAAATGTAAATAAAAGATTCCAAACCTGTTATTGAGTAATCATTGTGTTCCTTGTGGATAAAATACTGAAATATAACTTATAATAATCTAAAAAATGGGTAACTAAAAACTAAGGTCAATATTTTTCGTCCTCTATCCAAAAGTGGAAAGTGGCTGTACTTTATATCATAGAAATGTTGTATTGATTATTCTTTGCTACAGTCAAATTTGCTATTTGTTGATGACAATGACTAAAGAAGAAAAACTTTGTAGATTTGGATAAAACCCCAATTAGTGAAACCGTGTCTGTCCAATTTTTCTTCCTCTGTTTGTGTGTTTAATGTGTGTACTTTGGAAATTCATTAGGGATTATCGAATAACTTCAAACAATGTATCTGATATTTAACAAGTGTAATATAAATTAACATTTGTTATTACTTTGGCTAATTATATGAAAATATTCTTATCTGGGAAATTTTAGTAGATTTAGATTTGGAAATTAGTCGATTTATCTTACCGTAAAATTAAAAATAATCGATTCTGATTCAATATAATATATTTCGATT
>LSSL01002983.1:0-10653 GCA_001953115.1 Smittium mucronatum | reverse complement strand
ATGAATGAATAAATTACTGGAGGAAAAAAAAGTGGCAAAAATGGAATGAGAAGCCATCCAGCTGTGGAAAGTGAACAAGTGGGAATGAGGCGAGAGGGGCTACAATAGGCTTAGCAGACAATGTCCATAATCGATCAATTAGAGAGAACTCTACTGGGATAATCCCTATATACTTAGAGTTGGATTTTTCCAAAGAGGTTATACATAAGCAAATTGGCTTTGGAACAACCCAATTTACTGAACAAGGTATCCAACAAAATTAAGGGGTTGACGATTGGTGTAATGGTCTTCTCATCTAAAGAATGGAGGTGTAATTATATCGTTATTAAAGTGACACACTTTTTTAACGTAAATAGAGGCGGGGAATCGTCATTGTAAGCATGATACTATCTTCTCCTGGCTTACTCGAAATAAAAGGAAGGAATTGCTTCAAAAATATTGCCCAAAATAAAGGCGTGCTTTCGAACTAAACCAAAGTATTGCATTTTAAGCCACGGTCACGCATAAGGAATTGAAACATATGATTTGGATATTATAAATTAGTGGTTAGAGTTGAGAATAAACTCGCATAAAGACTTCATGAGCGCATCAAGTGATATACAATTAATCTATTTATCCAGAGTATCAAGTCCTAATACTTTAATATGAGCTGTAAAGATTATTTTTGAAATTTCGTACTAGGTTTTCAAATCCAGAACGCATATCACTGCTCACTGCCTATTATTTTAAAAAATCGGACTTTAAAAGCAAATAGCACGTAAAGAAAATCCAAAATAAATTCAAGTAAGAACAGGCTGAAGGCTTATGGAGCATCTTCTGGAAAAAATGCTAAATACTCATCCCAATTGACTTTCGAATACCGTTTACCGCATTACCGTCTTTATGATATATAAACTTTTAAGGAAAGGTATTTAATCTAAATGAAAAATCACGAAAATGGAGAGGTGAAGGAGTTAATATACTCTTTATCGCGACTAGTCGAGTTTGTTTAGAACAATATCAAGTTAAAAGCTATTACATCCATGGTGAGAGCAATTTCATAGGGATATTGCAGCCAATAAAAAAGAAAGTTGTGGACTTTAAGGGTTTTCTTTATGAATTTGTGTACCAATCTGTTGTTTTCGTGTCTCAGGCACAAATTAGCCGAAAACATCCAAAAAACGGATAGAGGAAAACAGAACCTCGACTTTATTTTAGTTTGAAACAAATTATCGTACGATATTTGCTTATGATTTGAATACTGGCAATATGGTCTGATTTTTGTCATTATTTAGCAGCCATTATCTTTTTCATAAGGAATTGATTTGACTCCTAATTTTGCTTTTTTAGCGCATTTTTCTGCCCAAGAAATATGCTTTCTACACCATAGTCTACATGCAAGAAAATCAGGTGATTTTCAGACACACAATCCAATCGGAATTACTTGAGTTTTCGCCCATAAAAAACTGCCAATTAAATACATTGAATAATTAATTCTTTGCGTGATTTCCCAAAGAGTTTTTTGCTGGTTGGTCCGTTCAATGAAATGTGTTTCACAAACGTTGCTACGATGTTTAAATTTTGAGAAAGACTGCCAATCAAAATAGAAATAAATGACAAGATCATGGAAACGCACACTTATTTATCGACAGCCAAAAAAGACAATCTAGAGCAAGTAACCAACAAAAAAGATGCCAGCAGTGTAGCTGCTACCCCGCCCATCTATTTTTAACAAAATTTCACCCAGAATATTGTTTCTGGCCATTTATTTGTCTTTTCTACTATGGTACTGCTGCTGTGCCATGAGTTCAACCTCTTCCCAAAATTCGAGAATCAAAGCCGCTTTCTAAATTAGATCTTGAAAACCGCCAATTACTATTCAGATCCGCTCTTGAAATTGGAAGTGGCCTGATTTATTTTCTAAAAATATATCTTCTCAATGAGTATTTCAGAAAATCCTGCCATTTATGTATATCCATAAATATTTTTGTAGTCTAGCAAAGAAATCAACGCCCTTTTAGGTGAAACAAACTAATGCTCCTAGATTTATGTTCCCCTATATTGTTTCTAACTTATTGATATAAATAACCGCATCCATCCCTGATTCATTTTCCAAATATCATCGATTTATAGAATAAAGACCCTCCCCTATTTCTACCCTAGATAAATACTCAAGTATACTCTAGTCCAACTAACTCTTCCGGTTATTTTACAATCATCAACTCTTTCTTCAACCCTTTGTATTTCTTGACTAAATTCCGCTAAATAATCATGGCTCTTGGTAATCCAAACAAGTATAAGTTCATGTCAATATTCTACAAGGCTCCGCCAGAGGCTAAGCTCTTCATCTACCTGCTTGGTGGTGTGAGTTCATATGCCATTTACCACACCTTCAACAAGCTTAAGACTTCTGGTGGTCAAATCAGATCCAATTATTAGTTTCTGCTCTAATTTTCTTAAATTGTATTTTCTATAAGCGAAAATAAACTGGCTTTCACATTAAATTGATTTCATATAACTCTTTTCCTTGTTTTTTTTTCATTTTTAATTATCGCTATCGTATTCATTAATATATTTACTAGCATTTCTGAAATTTATTTTCCGTTTAATTTTTCTAACGGATTTTTAATATTTTTTTATGAATAAGGATCTGATTCTGATATTTGGATAGTCTGACTCTATCATCCCCCACACCTATTCTGCTTTGATGAGCATTCGGCTAGGGGGGGTTCCCGTATTTACATAGTTCTAGGAGCTAGTTTTAGTTATCATAAATTTCAGTCTTAATATTTTCTTTGAATTATAGGAGGATTTTTTACATTTAGATGTTTTGCGCAATAAGATAAGTCATCGAACTAGCTCGATAAATTACATGTTTCATGGGTTAGGATTTATATTAGTTGATGCAACCAATAGTATTGCAGAATCCCATATCCTTATACTAATATTTAGATCTTGAGTTAGAATTTTTGATAAAAATTCATTGGTTAAAAGCCTCCCAGACAAGACTAGAAATTTTAAATTGAATACATCATATCTGGACTTAGTTTACATTAACTATTCATCGCCCTTATAAGTAAAAAAATTCAAAATTCAAAATTCAAAAAAACAAAAAAGGGCTAATCGCAAAAATAGTCAAAATATAACTAAGCATTTTATTCTTTAGCGAATAGAAATACGCCTTCAATTATTAAAAAGGAAAATCATTAATTAGCCAAATAATGATTTTGATTGACCAACTGTTCTATTATTACTGGCTTTTTATAAATAATGGTGAAATAGCACCATTTTCTTTATGAAACGTCGAAATTTTAGACTTGGGCCGATTTTGCAGCTTTTCTTATGCTCTTTACAGATTTTTCAATAAAATAAAGTAAGCTTTCAACTAAATTTCATATCTATATTTTTTCTTGAATGGTTATACACCGTATATATCAAAACTTTATCCAATCACAAGTAGTCTCCAGAATATTTTGCTTATTTAATTCTGTTACAAAATTCGTCGTAAATAGTATAGGGATTATTATTTCGTGGTGAAATAATAACACGGAACTTTTGAAGGGGTTCTTGAATGCATTTTTTTAACTCCGAGTCGATATTTTTAAATTGAATTTAAATTGAAAAAAAAAGAAAAAATAAGATCTTTTCAAAATTCGCATATGCTTTTAGATTTTGTCTTCAAGAGTGAAAGCAGAGCTATACCCGTTTATACCACTAAAACTGAGTGTTTTGGGGTATTAATTAGGTCGACATTAACTGTAACTCGTTTAAAATTTGCATTTAGAATTAATAAGTATATGTATGGGTTATTTGTTTCTTTTTTAAATATTTTTTTCATTTATCATTCTCGAAAGTATTTATAGTATTTACCGAGTCTAGATAGTATAATTAGGCAATTAAAAAATAAAATGACTCAGCCCTAAAAAAATCCACCATTTTATTATAAATCCTATAACCTTATTTAGATTCGGAAAACATTATTATAGGCACAATTCTCAAAAATATGAGGTAATAAGTGTGATTATGATTTGATAGAGACCAAATATTTAATGATAAACTTCTATCCCCCTCCCCATAATCTAGTCAAAAAAAAGCTAGTAGCATTCTGCATTTAAAACTTTATCAAGGAACCTTCGTTTTTTTGGCGAAGCTAAAGTATGAGATTAATATTAGTTTAAATATGAAAAGCTCAATAAGAAAAAGTTTCAATTAATCATCGAATAAATAATTAGGTTACAGGATAGTTATTTAATAAAATTTAAAGTTCTATATTTAATGAATAATTTCATTTTTTTCATAAAATTATGGATAAATCTATAAAATCTACTCTATTTTAAAATCACGATCTCTATATAGAACATATTGCTTTTATATATACCTCAGAATATAATGTAAGTAAAGAAATAACAGAAAAATTAAAAAGATATAATAAAAAGAAAAACTCGCTTAGTAGAGAATATTATCCTAAATGAAATAATTTTCTCTACAGGTTTTCAGGATGCTTACCTGCTAGAATACTGTGTAATCTACAAATCGAAGACGCCCCTTTAATTTCTTCGAATATTCTGTATGAACTAGGTTAAATGTATTCATGAGTTAAGACCAATGTTAATAAGAAAAAGATCGTTGAAGCTTTCAAGCCCCTAATTAGAGCTCATCTTAAGTATTTTTAAGAATAATTCTCCTGTAAAAATGGGGGGTTCATCAAATTTGATATCCTAAAAATGATTTTAGACGCTTAGATCCTCATGACTTCTGGACGCTGGGCTTGTTCACTGAAAAATATCACAAAACGTATTAAATAGATCGTCTCCGCCTATTTAGAGATAAATTCAGCCATAATAAATGTACTTCGAATCGCCTTGTGCTTTCTCAAGCACTCCCATTCAAGAATAGTACAATTCTCTGTGAGATTCTAGTATAGTGCAATCCGAAAATTACAATACTTAAACCCTAAACCACGAAAAGATGTTTCACTCTTCGGAGAATATTCAGTTTGGGATTTATAAAAGGCTCCAAAATCACATTGAAATTTATTTCACATTTTATAGGTTTCTAGAAAAACTTAGAGTGGTTGTCAAAATCAATTTATGGAGGATTTTCACAAATAAATTTTTTTTTTACTCGTTTCATGAAATTCTCATGAAAAGAAATTTTTTCAATTATTGGAATTCAAAATCCCTACTTTTATATTACATACAATTAAAATTTTCTGCTTAAATTTAAACCCATAAAATTATAGGTATTCGACTATCTTTTGTCTCTTTTTTATAAAAAATAAAAAATATTTAAAATTATAAATTGGTTTATAAATATCAATGGTTTTTTTGAAATCACTTTTGGATCCTCTAACCAAAAACAGAAAGATACCAAACTTGGTTTTTAAGATTGTTATATAATTTTAATTATTATTTATCATTTCAAAAAATTTATTACTGTTATTATTATTATTATCAAAATAGATCAATTTTAGTATAAAAAATATAAATGTCCTCTTTTTTTGAAATTTTTTTTTAAAAAAATAATTTCTCAAACAAAAAAACTAACTTAACATTTATGTTCACTAAATTTGAAATGTGTTTTTTTTATTCAGTTTAATTGAACAAAAATTTTATCTTTCCATTTATATTTAATCTATAATATTGATATGATACTGTAAAATAAGTACGAGTTCATTTATAAATCACAAAGTGCTTATTGGTGTAATAAAAATAATTACAAGATAAATTTCAGTTTTCTTGGTGCTCTTATTTTTAAAATAATAATTTCGTTTCAGGTTCTTCAAACTTTCCTAAAAAAATTCTTATTGAAACAAAGATTTATGTAATAATTTGAATTATGAAAATAATGATATTAGAAAATCGATTGTTAATTTAGAAAATTTTCATAATATTATATATGTACTTTTTTATTTAAATACTGTTTATATATAAAATTAGATGTCAATAATAAAATGTTAAAACGTACTTGATGATATTTAAAACGATTTAAAATTTTTGTTTAGAATGTTTTAAGCGTGGATTTTTTTTGGAAAACTAATAGATTATTCACATTTTTTATTAAAAATATTAAAATATGCATAATTATAAGATAATCATACCTAAAAATTTAAAAAAAATTCAAATTCTTATTAAATCTTAAAACTTAAATTTATGTTGATATTTAGAAAATAAAATGAAAAATAATGGTTATATTAAGTTCGGGAAAAATAAAAATAATAAAGCTACACTTTTTTTAACTCACCATTAAAATTTTCAAAAGATCGAGATATAAAACCGTAATAAAGATAAAATATTTTTTGAAATCTACAATCTAAAAACCCAAAAAATATTTTTATAAAAAGTCTCTATAAATTTTCCACCAATAAACTATTTTATTATTGTAATCCTTCATTTTATCTTTTATTTCTATATATATAAATTAAAAGCTCTATTAATCAAAATAAAAATAAAAATCTAAATTAAAGAAAAAATAAAAGAAAAAATTATTTTAGAACATAATAATATTTCATTTTTACAAAGTAATAGGAATAAATTTAACATTAAAATCCTATTAGTATTGAAATAAATATTTTTCATTGTATCAATAACATATAGACCGCATATACCAATTTTGGTAAAAAAACTCATTAGAAATTTAATAACTCCAAACTAATAAATAACCTTAAGCTCCTTATTTTACACTAAATAGAAATTTAAGAATTTAAATTTATTTTAATATTTATCGTAATCGATATATAAATCATAAAATTTCAAACTTGAGTTCAATAAAATATATTGTAACGTAAAAAATTTGAATAATTAGTTCATAAAACTTAAAAGAATTTAAACAAAAAAAGGGAAAATAAAATATGCATATAAAGGCTAAATTTATTAAAAATTAAGCTACTTGTAGAATAAAAAATTGAAATTAATTTGGATAAATTTCAAAAAGACATTTTATTTCCAAGATTATATTCTTTATTTTTTCCAAATTATCCTGTTTAATTTTAGATATTATGGGACTAAAAAAATAATTTCTTTATATATTATTACACCCGAATACAGTAAATTTACCATCAATATTAATTTCTTATATAGTTTTAACTGTATTAAGATACAATAGTAATTTTTTTCAAAATAATTGCAAATTTAGTCAAATTTTAAATTTATTTTAAAAATAATCAAAATATATCGATATGATTATATATTTGGCAAATAAGAGCAATCTTTATCAAAGTTTCTAAGTTAATCCAATTGATTATCCAAGGAAATTTAAATGACTTTGAATTTTTATTTCAATTATGTTAAATTTTATCGAGTAAAAAAAAACTGATAAATAGCAGATTTATTCCAGAAAATATTTTTTTTACCATCTATTAAAATGCTGAATAAAATTTAATCAAAATCAAGCAAATGGAAGTTATGAAAATTTACTAAATATAATAAAAAAAATTCATTTTACCAAAGAAAAACGGCTTCTGTAATTAATATTATGATCTATCCAATGTAGATATGCTTTAACTTTTCACAATATTTCTAAATTAGGAAATTATTATAGATATATTAAGCAATTAAAATTGTCTTTGGGAATCTCACATTTCTGTATTTAGTTACAAGATTTATTGCATCTTGTAGACTTGGTAAATTTAGCCCACAGAAAAGAAAACAATTGTCCTTTGAAATTTTTTATATAGTTCTTTAGAATACCTGTAATTTTGTTTAAAATTGTTGCCATTCGCTAAATATACAACTCAATGATTTAATTTGAATGATTTTGAAATAAGTTTAAATTGTGAAGATTTTTGCAATTATTTTATAGATACGACTATTTTTTATCAATATTCTAATTCTAATAGTTATATAAGTCTTTTAAAAATGCTCGCAGACATAAAATAATAAAATCTAGGAATTCGAAAAGCACAATATTGATAAAAAAATGGGGTTAAATTAGCATATTATATTATAATATATAATACAATATTAAATCGGAAAATTAACTTATAAGACAAAAAGAATATGTTTTTTTCTTATTCAGGGATTAGAAAAGATGTATAGTTATTTTCCGAAAGTGATGTTTCTAATAAAAATATCAAATATTTCAGAAAATTTACTCATTTTTACAAAAAAATAATTTGGAATAATATAATTTACAATTTTAATTTCTTTATAACAAGAAATTTTTTGACTTAAATAAAAATTTATAAAAATTTATTTTAAAGCGACTATAGAAAATCATGTTTTCGATTTTACACAAAAAGATAAAATGAAAAGTAAAGCTATCTGGGGAAAAAAATTCCATTTTTATTTTCAAATATTACAGGAATATCAGAAAAGTCGATTTTTGAGTTTACTCCCCCCCCCCCATTCCATTATTAATATGAATATAATATAGGAATTATAATTAACGAGTTTAAATTAAATAAATGTTGGATATTTATTTAAAATTATGGTTATTTATATGTATAAATGAGAAAAACTGTTTGACACCTCCCCCATTCTTACCAAATTAATAATTTTTAAATATTAAAATAACCCTTGTTAGGAGATTTTTTTTGTAATACTATTATTTAAATTTAAAATAGATTTTTAAGAATTTAATTTTCATTATTTATGAGATTAAAAAGTATTGAAGTTTGGAATAATTTTTAAACCAGAAAAGCACCAAAAAATTAAAAAAAAATAACCTGATTTTTAACTTAATTGGATTGAAGACAATTAAAATTTAGTTTAAAATTTTCGTTTCTATATAAAATAATGGTTTTAAAAAAAGCTCTTAGAATAAAATAAATTTTCTGCAAGGGAGTAATAACATATTAAAACCAAATTATTATTTTTAATGTATTTTTCATCATAGCAGATGTAGATTAAATCTATCTAATTATGGCTAATTAATTTTAAAAATTTAGAACATCCAAAATAAAATAAAAATATTAATGCAAGTATCTGAATATATACATAAAATTGCATTATTTAATAGTGGTATTTGATAAATTTTTATTAAGTACCTTTTAATTTAACAGAGTTATGAAAAAGAGAAAATTTTATAATTTAAATACAAAAATTTTAATATTTTTTAAATCCAAATTATCTACTTCTTATAGAAAAAATGATGGTTGTAATAATAAAGTTTCTGGAAAAGTAAAATTCGATGTAATCAAACTGAATTTTAAATAAAAGATATTAAAAAAAACTCTAGTCACAAAATTTCTTATTTTTGCACTTTAAAACACATAAATAGGCTGGGAAAATTTAATAACCCCGTTTTCTATATGGGTTTTACATGGCTTTAATCTGAAAAACGAATTTTTAATATTTTTTATTTAATATTTTATACAGTGAATATTTTCTTATATGTAAGAGGTTTCTAATTTTATATCAGATTTTTTTTTAATGATTATTCGAAAAAAAATCCCGAATTGAATTTTCACTGATTGAATTGTATATCTTCAACAACAATAATATTTTAAATTTTTTAAAGATTTAATTATGGAATGTTCAAATTTTTGTTTAAACCCTTTCAGGAGCGAAATTTTTATATGGAATTTTTTGAAATCTGCTAGATGTATTATATAATATGCTGGGTTTCTATAGACCAATTATATAAGCTTTGTCGTCCCAAAATTAAATAAAGATAAAAAAGGTAGTTTCAGAACGATAAATTTCTTTTTTTATATTTAATCTATAAATTTTGATTATTTTAGTGTATTATTATCCAGAAATAATCAAATTCAAATTAAGAAATGACGGGGGAAATGTCACTTTCAGAACATTAAGAGTCTTTTTTTACATTTACATTTATGTCATATATTATTTTTTTAGCAAAATTAATACCCCTTTTTGACAATCGAATTTAAAAATGCAATTTCATGAACTCAATAAATAAATTTATTTTTTTATATCTTCTATTTCAGAATAAATTTTTTGCCGAATATGATTTTTTTATAAGTAATACTAAATTATAATTTTATTTCAAAAATGGTATTTTATTCGCTATTAATACCACTAGGTGGCAATTTATTGGAACTATGGACGTTTGTGAACTTTAATTTGAAGTAATTTTTGTACAAACTGCTCTGAAAGGGTTAAATAACTACTTATTGAATTTTCTGAAAAGTTTGAGTGTTTTTATATAAGTAATTAAATTCTTATGTGTCGGATTATTTTTCTTAATATCAGAGCTTCAATTATGTTTAATTTATAGTTATTAGCAAAAATAGACAGGTTTTTAAAATGATTGCAAAACTAGACTGGTTTTTAATTTGATTTTCATTTTTAGCGAATGGATTAATTGATTAAATTTATTGTTGATTTATGAATAGTTTAGCAAATAAATGGATTTAATCTGGTCTACATGCATTTAACTGGATATTGTCATCGAAATAGGAGAAATATCATAAAAACCCCAGTTTTAATTAGAATTTAGCTCAGTTTAGGAGAATTTATATTAATGTATTGTCGGATGCGGATTCTCTATACCAGTTAGATTGGTACAAATCCTCACTCCTAAACTGTTGTTTTGTAGCTAAAGGTGAGGCAACGTCGAGTATGCTATCACTAGCAAACACTTCGCATTCACCCAGAAGAGAACTTAGGGCAGGCATTACTCCTTTATTCCGTTTATCCACACTTCGCCCATTGCTACCTGTACTGACAACACTAATTTTTTGTACAGCCCCCACGGTAGGAATAATAG
>LSSL01002977.1:0-17135 GCA_001953115.1 Smittium mucronatum | reverse complement strand
ATGATGGTTTGGGAAATTTATGATTTTTTTAAAAAATAAACAAAAAAACTCTAAAATAACGGATTCAACTGGTTGTAATCCCTTAAAAACCTTCAATTCATGTTGCAATTTTGTTTTTTTAAGCCAAGGTCTGATTAATAGTTACTAACAGGGAAGAATAATAGTCTATATATTTTTTATTAGGCTTAAAAGTAACTTAAAGTATTCAAGGTATATACGGGATTTAATTAGGTACTATGATACATTTTTGATTTTTTCAAAAAGTTAAAAACTAATCATTTCTAAAATACCATTGAAAATAAATCCATCAAAGTTTTATGGCTTAATTTTATAGGTTTTATAGCCTTAATATATACATATATATATATTTGATCCAACTCGAAAAGAAAAAGAACTATATTTAAATGAACGGTTTATCCTTTGAAATCTAATATAATCGATAAAAATCTTATTTAAGATAAAATAAAGTCACGGGGAAATATTTAACCTTTCTGAGCAGAAAAACGATGGAAAATATTCTTTAAATAAATAACTAAATAAAATATTACTAAAATATACATTTTCAACCATATTTTGGGGCAAAATATAGTGATTGTTTTATTTAATTCTCGATATAGATATTTTATTAGTTTAAAATAAAAAAAAAGGCTCTTTATAAAAATTAAAGTATCTTCTATATTAAAAAGAAAATAATCCCTTAAAATTTAGTTTCTCTAACCTTTATTTATCTTTCACAATTTTGATCGAATGGGCATACTCTCTCGCTATTTAATCTTTATTTTTAAATTGGGAAGAATTTTCGAAAAATGAACCCCTGCTGATTATTTTATTTTAACAATATGAATTTTTGGTCTACGTGTTTATTATCCCTATTTATCGTATTTTTTGATTTATAAAATATTAATGTCTAAAATTCATTCAGGTCAATGAAAAAAAAAAATACAGGTAGAGTGTATTGATTTTATATAAAATTCGATCTTTTAAATTTAGAAAAGTTTTTAAAATATTTATAATATCCAAAATTGATTTTGGAATAACATATACCATCTTGTTTTTTTTTTGGAATTTTTCAAAAATAAGCAAAATTTAACACTTCTTTTTATGAAAAAACTACCCTTTAAATAAAATTAAAAGATTTAGAAACATAAAAAAATAATCTTGTTGATATAATTAATGTCTCAATCTTTGAAAAAAAGTTCTTTTTAGTGCAAATAAATAGGTTAGATGACCTAGATAAAACGATAAAATTTATAAATTATTTTTTTATATCAATATATAGCTTCTATTATATAAATTAAAAGAGTGTTTAAAGAAGTTTTTTTCAAATGATACATTTAGTTTTGATATAATTATTAAAATGTCACAATTTTTTTTTGTTTTTTCGATTAAACTATATTTACTGGAAAAAAACCAATAATACTATGATATTAATCTAAATATATCATGAATTTTTATAACTTTTTATATATGATAGATAACTTATGATGTTTCATAGAATTTTTAACATTATCAATAAAAAGTTATTTTAAAACGTTTTATAATTAATTTAAATATACCTTTGAACTTCCTGGATTCAATAAATTTTTTCAAGTTTAGCGAAATCAAATATTATAAGCACTTTTAAATTAAAAAAATTCCGAATATTTTTTCTCTCTCTAATAAATAGACCCTTGAATAAATTTACTTGATATGTGTAGCCACTAGAGCAGCGGGGGGAAGTTGGGTAAATTTTTTTTGAAAAATATTCACTTTTTTTAATTTTTTCAAATTAGTTTTTATAAATTTTTACTAACTTTAAAACAATTTTCCCTAAAAAATACTAATAACTCGATTTAATTCTCCACATAATTTATTTTCAAAATGCGTGTAAATCTAATTTAATTTTTTGCTTAATAGATGAAATTTTAGCTTTGATTCCCTTAAATTTATTATTTATTCTAAATTGGTATAGTATCCAAAATAAAATTTCGTATTTTATTCCATCCACTAAAAAATTTTATCTCTAAATATAATTATTAATATGTTCTGAGAATTACATATCATATTTTATATTATAAATATCATTCATAAGTATGGATATGTTTTTTGATTAGATATAAATTATGTTATTATTTCTATTAAAGTATTTTAATGGTATTTAATTTTTACCCCGAAACTATATAAAATCAAAATTGTTTCAATAAATAAAATGGGGAGTTTTTCCTTGAATTATTCAAAAACAAAATTTCATTCTTTGTTTTTTATTTATCTAATGACGATTAAAAGGTGTGCAGAGTGTAATGAAAATAAAATTTCCCTATAAAAATAGTCTCTATAAAATTTGATGCACATATAAATTATATAATTTTTAAATATATTTAAAATCGGTTAGTTCTAAATAATTTAAAATCCATGCATAATTTTTTTTCCAAACTTAAATTTTTGGAAAATGATGTGCTAAAATTGCTAAAAAAAACTTTAAAAATTATATAATGAGAGTTAGGATAAATTAAATTTAAAAAAATCATTTAAGAGGTTCAATATGGATTTTTCATGAGTTAGAAAGGTTAATTACAAAATGAAATTATAATTAAAATGTTGTTTTGATTATCACTGTAAATCATAATTATTATTATTGTGATTTTTTATTTATTAGTAATGTAATTTAATAAAAAGAGTTTATTAAATTAAATGTAGGTCTATTTCTAAAATATCGTGAATAGATCTTATTAGAAAAAAAATTAAGCGGTAGACTAATTCATCTAAGAAGCAATATTTTTTTAGTTAAATTATAACTTGGGATTCGAAAAAAATAATATTAAATCAATATTAATGCCTTATTAAGTTATTTTTTAGCGTATTAAAAAATATAAATAAGTATTTTTTTTTTTGAAAATAATTGGTTTTATGGTTATAGACGCTCAAATGAGGTGAATGAAACATTATATATATATAATTAAAATATAATTAAAACTTAGGGTTCAAAAATTCTACAAATAAACACATAAATATAATGGCTTATTATTATTAATTTTTACACATAGCTGATTTAAATATCCCATACTAGAGCTTTTTGATATTTAAAATTAACTAATTATAAGAATTTATAAAAATCCAATTTTTTCTGTGCATGAGGTAAAAAAAAGCACCTCTTATATTATAATATTTTTGCCAAATATAATTCAATGTTCAAAATGTAAATAAAATATTTATACACACCCACTAAAGTTATCGTTAAAAAATAAAATCAACTTGAAAAAATAGATAAAAATCAGAATTTAAATTAAAAGATTTTATTTCATCAAGAATCTAATAAAAAATTAAGAAAAATATGATTTCTAAAATTGTGATTATTTTTAGATTATGTAAAGGAATTTCTATATTTTATTATCCATAAAATTATATGAGGCTCATATTTTTTAAATGAATAACTAATTAAATTAAAAATAAAAAAAAATAATATATAAGTTGAATTAATTTTCTGATAATTTATAAAAATAATAAATTCTCGTCATTAAAATAAAAGCTAAATTATATATCACACAATCCCTATTTATTAGCGTGATATGAGTTAAAAATTATAAGGAAAATAAACTGTGTATAAGAAATGTACAAGTTGAAACTTTTTACACGTTTCTGCTAAAATATTTCAAATTTTAAAAAAATAAAACGGCTTTTTTATTTTCATCGTTAAATTTCTCTAAGCTCTGTAAGAACAGTATTAAGGAATATTTTTACCCTTTTTAATTTTTTTCATAAATAAAAAAATTAGATATAAATTTAATTTGGGTAATAAGATTAGATGTAAAAATAAAAATATATTACAAAAATTAATTTAAAAATTAATGATTCTAAAAAACGAGGAGGAATGATAAATTTATGAGAACCCAATACAAATATAATTATATTTATTTTTAAATTGAGAGGCATTTTAAAAAATATATATTTATTAAAAGTTTAAAAAATATCATGTTTATCCTGATGTCGAATAGAAGTTTTTTTACGGGGCTTTTTTTGTGTATTGAGGGTTGGAGTTAGTTATTATACAAGTTAGATTGTTATTGAGGGAAATAATTTTTGATTAAGTGATAAAATGTAAAAATTTATAGGAATATTTATTCGGGTACATAGAATGAAAACTATATTTTTCAGTATAATTTTTTACTAGCTACCTATCACTTTTGACAAAAACCCATATCAGAATATCGAAAAAAAATAAAGAGCTATATTTATCTATTAAATGTTTCTTAATTAATTCAATTTCATTATAAAATAGCTAAATTAATTTTAAAATTTTATTTTAGTAATAATATAGTACAATTAAAAGTTGAACTGTGTCAGAAAATAGAAATAAGGATTATCATAATTATTTTAGTGCGATTAATTTTTTAAAAAGACCCGAATAAATAGTTAGGAAAAGAAAATTAAATAGAAAAATCTTATTATTTGTTACAATATTAAATAAATATCTAGTAAATTATTTCTTAACAGAAACATAATACTTGGAAAATATTTGAATATAATTTTTTGAAGACTATTCAATAACACCCAATACATCACTAAGAACATAATCGACAAAAAAAAAGAATTTGTTTTGAAAAAAAACTATAAATGATGAAATTTGGGAATTTTTATATTAATTATTTACATTTAAACTATTAAATGACACTTTTTTAAAAAAGTTTAGGTTTATTTTTTGCTATATATAATAAATAAAAAACATCGAATATTTATAATTTATGGAAAAAAAAATTCATAAAATTTTGAAAGAAATTTTTAAAATAAATAGACCGTTAAAATTCTGTTAATATAACTTGTATCTTTTTTTTGGATAAATAAAATATATTTTGGCTAAGATATGACGATTTACACAAATTTTAATCGAATGCGAATAAAAAACAATCCTATAATTTTTTAAAGATGATATTATTAATAAATCTAATTTAGATATTAAAGATTAAAGAAATTTCGAAAAAAATATGTAAATAGAATTATCATAACCTTAAAGTATATTATCCTTTATATAACATATTTTTATATATTTTACTTATTTATTCACTATAATTACCAAATTTTTCTAAGTAACCAATGGTAAAAAAAATTGAGGCTTTTTTTCGAAAATTCACTAATTTCAAAAATAAGTTTTAATAGATTTTAAGAAATTATCGTTGTTCAGAATATTTATCGTATTATTTTTAGAATTTATAGAAGTCCAATGAAAAAAATAGATAAAAAAATTCAGAAGAGACAAATAAATGTTTTTACATGCTATTCGTATTAAATTATTAAAAAATTGAAAAAAAAAATCTTAATTATTGAAGGCAGATAGTAAAATATAGAGGGTTTCATAAAATAATCAAATAAATTGTGTATTTTCATATTTGAACTATCACAACGTTTATAAATCTAAGGTTTCAAAGGAGAAAAAGAAATTAACCAAATATTAAACAAAGAAAAAATTAGAAAGTAATTTTTAAAAAAATCCTTAAAATAAATAATATTTATTTAAATCTTCATTTAAAAATAAATTTTTAAATTATTGTACGGGTTTAAATTAAAATAAACATGTTTTGTCGATAGTTTTAATGACAGAATATCCTATTTTACAAAACCTTAAAAATTTAAAAGCGCGAAATAAATAAGTTGGATATGTTTATTTACACCTTTAAAAAGCAAATTATCGTTAAATTAATACTAAATCGATTAATTTTTATTCTTAAAAAAATCTAAATTTATTTTAAATGGTCCATATAACTTGATATCAAAATTGTATTAAAAAACAATATTACTCGTTAATATAAGATTTTTTTTAAAAAAACTAAAAAAATG
This sequence comes from Smittium mucronatum, assembly GCA_001953115.1. Classification (NCBI taxonomy): domain Eukaryota; kingdom Fungi; phylum Kickxellomycota; class Harpellomycetes; order Harpellales; family Legeriomycetaceae; genus Smittium; species Smittium mucronatum. The sequence goes on along the minus strand of LSSL01002977.1, from coordinate 11,327 downwards.
TGATAAAATTTATATAATATTTACCATTCTATAATTAAATAAAAAATTAGTCTTTTTTAAATTTTAATAATTAGCAATTTTTTTTTGGAGAAATAAAAAAATAGCAGTCAAATTTAAATAACTAGTATATTTTCTGTTATTTTGGAGTGTGAATATTATAATAAAACAATTAACGTTTTTATCTATCTAATTATTAAATCAAGATACCTGAAAAAAAATTTCCTTATTTTAATTTAGCTAATTAAAATTAAATTTTCTAAAAAGTCAGATTTTCATTCCAATTTTGGGTTCGGAAAATTTGCTTAAATATAATTATCATTAATAGAAATGTATATATAATTTTTTTAATTCATTTTTATCCCAGAATTGAAATAAGTTAAGAAGGTTAATATATATATTATTACCAAAAGCATAATAGATTCATATTTTTTTAGAAATAAAATTATAAAAAACTCAATTTTTGTAATTTTATGCAGATATTTTATATTTAAAAGAAAGATCAAAATATAATTTATACATTTAATAGTTTCCATTATTAATAATGGAATATTTATCAAAAAAATAGATCCTTTATTTAACATGATTAAAAAAAAAATTATTTTAATTTAAATATTTTTACAAAAAAGTTTTTTTTTAAAAAAATAATAATAATAAAGTTATATTTTGTAAATAAGCATCGATAGAAGAAATCAAATTTAATCAAATATATTTTATTTACCGATTTAAAAAATTCCAATTTTTTTTTAGAAATAAAATTTTACAAAATATCGGGGAAAAAAATCAAGAAAAAACATAAAAAAATTATTTCTCTTAAACTTCCTTTATAATCTTGATGAAAAAGATTTTTAATATTAAAAAAGTATCTTATAAGATTATTTTTGACGTTTTTGCCTTAAAAAGGATTGATATTAAATCTATAAAAAATTCCAATATTCTATATGGGTAGTTAGAGATAGAAAAAAGTAAATATGTTAAAAAATAGAATATTTTTATTTTTATTATAAATTTTTTTAAAAAATTAAGTTAAATAAAGGCAAAATATTTTTTCGACTTTAAGATTTTAAATTATAAAATTTTCTCTATTTATAAAAAACTTTCACCTCTTATTTTAGCCTAAGAGCTTAGATTAAAGCTATATAAAAAATTAATAGGAATTTTTTTCTAATTTTAATCCACCAATTTGATTTAAAACAAAAAATTTGCTTGAATATATGAAATTTAAAAATTATTATTTTAATTTCATTGTAAAAATACAAATTTTCGTTTAAAAAAATTATGTCATTTTGAAAATCTAAATCCAAAAAAACTAATACGATATATAATGTATATTCATTTTTATCCTTTGATATTTTTATCTTAAAAAATAATTTCTACTACAGATAATTTCATATTAGCCCTTTAAGGTTCCAAAATTTCAATAATTAACTATTTTTTAATTTTAATATAGAAAATAATGACATATTTAACAAGAAAAATTTCTATTTGAATGCTTTTATTACAAATGAAAATTCATCAATTAATTTAAATTTTTATCCAAGAATTTTCAAAAGTATTTGTAAAAAAAATTATGTGAAAATATATAAATTTTAAAATTTTTAATAAAAATTTATTCTTATAACCAATTTTATTTAATATATAGAAATTTTTAAATATTACTTAGCTATAAACAAAAAAATTACATGTTATTATTATATTTATATGTTAAAATTAAATATTTTAGGGTGATTATTATGCCAAGGTGATATTAAGGCTAATTTATGCTTATTTTTATTAATTTCAAAAAATTCTTCGCCAGTTTTTTTAAATTTATGATGCGCGATAGAAACAATAACGTTTATCAATATTAAAAAAGAAAAAAAATTGAATTGAATTGTTAAAATTAATATTTTAAATCGAAAAAAACTCCGAGCAAAGCCAAAGCAAATTTTGAAAAATCCACCCTTGAGTGGATTTTTTCGTATTTTAAAACACTTTCATTTAATAAATTAAAATTGGATTTATAAAAAAGTATTTTAAATAGAGGGAAATTGATTTTAATTATAGTTTATTATAAAAGCGAAAACTAGGATAGAAAAATTAATAAATATCATAAAAAATAAATATAAATATATCCTGAGGTATTAAGGCTAAATCTAAACTCATTTAAATTATATCACATTTTAAAAACACAAATACATTTAAAATTAATAGTGAAATATATGTTGTCGATTGTTTAAAAAAAATCATTTCTGAAAAACATATACTCTGTTATCTATAAATATATATAAGCTTTCTACTCTTCGGTTCTATGGCTCAAGACAGCATATCAAATTCTAAGAGCTGATGATGTTAGAACGGAATCAGTTCAGGAAATGAAAACCCCAGAACTTATTTTATAACTATCTATTATGATAGCTTTATTTCAGAAATAGTATCCTTTTTTAAAAAAAGATTCAGAATTATTATTTTATTCAAATTTAATTCGAACTTCTTTAAGTTAATTTTATTAATAAACATATTTATAATCCAAATAATAAAATTCTGCAATTTTTTTGTATAATACTAAGTAAAATTAAAGATATTATATTGGGTAAAAAAGGATTTTTTGTGTATTTGAGTAAATTTCGGGTAGAATTTTTACATATATGTGTACTTTCACAAAACTTTGTCTACAAATACTTTTAATTGCTAATTAATCACAAGAATGTATTAATGGGGTACTATAAAGTCATCAGACAATAAAATAAAATTAAATCTAATTCTTAAGTCCCTTTTCTGATTTTAGGACTCATTTCATTAAAATATTCTCGAATATAAAGAAAAAAAATTATACATGGTTCTATTATTAAAAATTTCTAGATTTTTTTTCCTAAATCTCCATAAGCCCAAATTTGCTGTGTAAAAACCATAATAGGTTTTTATAATCGCGATGAAAATGTAGTAAGAAAAAATTCAAGTTAAAAAAATTCAATTACAACCCTGAAATTTTTTTCATGAGATTTTTTGGGGTTTAAGTAATATTTAAAAGGCTAATAATAAAATTTCCAAGTTAATCGATTAAAAATATACATATACTAAAATAATTAATAACGAAATAAAGTTAATCAAATAGTTAAATTAAATTTCTAATATATATTTGTTATTTTAAGAGGAAAATTTTGGGACTTTTCCAAAATGAAAATTTCACGCTAAATTTTTTCTGAAAAAATATTATAGACTTTGAAAAAAATATTTCTTCGCTATAAAATGTATAAAATGCACATATTTAGGTAATATAAATATATATATATATATATTGGTTAATTTATTATATAATAATATCATATTAACTAGCGGCTCTTTATTTTTAACAATGACGGAAAAACTTCTTTCGCTCCAATAAAAATAGTAAATTATTAAAAAAAATTGCTATATAAAAATTAATAACTCGAATAATTTTATAGCCAATATTTTTTTCTTATTTAGCTTATCTTTTATGCCCTTAAGAATGGCATTTAAATCAAAAACTAATGAAATAAACAGGGTTATGCAATAACTACGAAATATATTTTTATCAAGCTTTTGTAATATAAATAATTATATGAAGGGAGTTTTAAAATATAAGGACCCAGAAAAAAAAATACAAGTATAATCATCGATAAATTAAATCGAATTACTCCTGTGTGGGTCATAAAATGAATATGGATTGATATGAAAACATGAGATTTTTTTTTTGATCAGTTTCCTTAAAGGTAAAAAAAATGTACTAAATGTTAGAGGTTGTTTCATTTTAAATTATATGCTATAGAATATCGAAATATGTTATCATATATAAATTTTTTTGAGAGGTTATTGGTATTTTTATCAAATTTATTACGATAAAAAAGTTATTTTTGGAATTTTCTAGAATCTTTTTTTAAAAAAAAAGTTTTAAATGGGTTATAAGAGGTAGATAATTTTTAAAAATACCTTAAATAAATATGAAATATCACGGAAATATAAACAAAATAATCCTTTTCTGGTAAAATTTATCCTAAATAAATTTCTTTTTTAAAAGTTAAAGCGGGATAAGAAATAAATAAAAATTGGAGAAAAGTATAAATTTTTTCAAAATTAGAAACAAAATTTTTATTATTAGAACTTCGATAGACAGATTTAATGTAATTCTAAACGAAATTAAGCAAATAGTTAAGATATCAAGAAACAGAATCATAAAATCTGTTTTTTTATGATTAATAATTAAAAAAAGATGGAATCCCTTTTTACGTAAGGTAAATTATTTTTTTGGAATTCAAAAAATAATATGATAAGATATTCTAGATTTAATCCTGGTATTTTCCCCCAAAATTAAGCAGGTCAATCGCTATTTAAACGGATTTAAAGTATGTAAAACTTAACTAATTTGAGATATCAAGGTATGTAGTCTCCATATATATCAGGGAGCATAATCAATTATTTTTAAAATTTGTTAGATAATAAATTATAATAGCTAATAAATAAATAAAATGAATTTCTCAAAGAAGTATTCAAGCACTCCATTTTATTATATAATTTTATTAAATGGATTATATAGTGCTTTAAAAACCAAGATATTGTATATTTTAGCTCATATTTTTAAATTATTTAATAGGTTAATATTTGATTTTTATTTGATTTGATTTGATTTATAATTTTTTAAATAAAAATTGGGATAAAATTTTTTCACAAAGTGAAATATCTCTTGTGAAAAAATCATCAGAAAAAATTAAATCAAGCTGCAAAAAAAAAATCATTTGATAATATGAAAATCAAATATTTTTTACCCTTAAATAATGGTTACATATCGAGGAGCTTTAATAAAAATTTCGTAGTGGGGAGTAGGAAAGGGGCTGTTAACGTTAAACTAATATCGATGAATTATGAAAATTATTTAAAAAAATTATGATTTTTTACGGCAAATTAGATATTTATATTATCTTAAAAGACAACATAAACAATCGTTACAAATAGGTCGTACTTAAATTAATGATTAATGGTGGGAATTTTGGATTTATTTATCTTTTAAAATTAATTTCGTATTAATTTATAAGTCGAATATGAATGATCGAAAATATAAATAAAATGCATATAAAATTTTCAAAACGAATATTTAATATAAATAAATTGTGAGATTTTTAGATTTTTAAATATATTACTAAATTTTTATCATCAATAGATTCGGATCTTTAACATAAAATTGTATATTTGTAAGATTATAAAAAAAGGAAAAATGTTCCAAACTATCTTAGAAAAATAATAATTCTTTTATAAATATAATAAGACACCATAATTTAAAATAGCTTTGTATATAAGTACTAAAAGAAATTTTTTATTACAGCTGAAAGTGGAGATTTAAAAAATCATTTAGATGTATAACATTTTAGAAAATAAAAAACATAGGGGATTTTTTGGGTAATGAATAAGAAAATAAAAATTGTTTGGAAGATCTCATAGTTTAAATTCTGATGTAATATCAATTAGAATTTTATTTTATGATGGATGGGATAATAAAAGTCGGGAGTGATCAGCCTTTTTAATTAATATTTCATTAGTCATTAAAGAACAATCAATAATATAATTTTATAACTTAAATAGAAATAAAAGACGTCAGAATCGTTAAATATAGATAGAAAATACTTACAGATATTTATTAGCATTCGGGGGAAAAAGCACACTCTTAAAAAATAGAATAGATAAATACTTCTAGAAGGACTTTTTAAATCATTAATAAAAAAATTAATGATAGTGTTGGAGAAAAATTAAAATTATAAACAAATTAATGATTTTAAAATATTTGTAATTATTATTCTATTCCAAAATTTTTTTTGAATAAAGCTATAAAAAATTGATTGAAATTATTTTGGGAATTTTTTTTAATAATTTATATATTGGTAAGGGGTTTCGGAAAATTAGTTTAAAAATATTCATAATTAGGTATACTAAAGTAAAATGAGGTATAATGTGTAGTTATAAATTTTACTAAGAAAATAAGTAGATTAAAATCCAGTCATTTTGAAATATAAATATAATAGATTGTGTGAATATGATAGTATTAATTTTATGTATTTGGAACCTATTTAATTTTTTTAAATATTATTTCAAGTTTATGGAAACAAATAGAGTAAAATAACTGCTTAATAACTGCTTAATAAGAAAGGGAAAAAAAAATCATACTGCACTATAATATATGTGTGTATTTAATAGTGAACTTATTCAATTTGTTTAAATTCTATAAAATAATATTTCAAAAACACTAAAGAATAAAAAATAAGTATTGAATTTCTTCACACCCATATCTTTCATTCTATTGGCTCAAGGAAAACTGGAAATTGGTTTAGGGAGTAGTTTAGATATAGATACTAAATTGAAAATATATTGCCAATTTATGTCATTTTTATGTTCACAAATTAATCGTGTAAACTATTAAAAAAAAGCAAAAACAGACTTATTTGAATTCTCATCACAAATAAAAATACTGATATGTTTATATATCACACTACTAAACCAATAATTAGGATGAAATTAAAAATAAATTTAAACCGAAAAAATAATAATATCCATTAATTTATAAATTCCATTTACTTTAAAGTCTGATAATGTTTCATTTTTTAAAACCTGCGCTTTCAAAATAACTTTTTAATAGAAGATACAGTATATTTTTTAGCTAGGATTCTTACTATGAAATTCATGAAATAAAATCTATAAAAATTTTTTAACAAACTTTGAATAAAATTATTATTGTGCTTTTTTTATTATTTATTTACTGTTTTATATACGTAGATTCCTTATCTTTAAAAAAAATTATAAAAATTATGGACCTTTTTTCGAAATTCTTAGTTTTCCGTGTATTATTAAAAAAAAACGACCGAAAAAATGGATCTATTCAGCCTAAAAGCATGATATTTAAAATATAAATGTTTTGCTAAAAAAATAACTTTCTGATTAGTGGTGTTAAAAAAATCTATAGAATTCGGGATATTATTTTATTTTAAGTAGAAATATTTTATTTTTTAATTAATAAATTCAGGACAATTATATCTTTCTCGTTTATTATTTTAATATATCGACAAATTGACCAGTATTTTGATATTTATTATTTGATTTTTATATCATTTTAAAGATCAAAATCTTTTACATTTAATTCAAAAAATTCGATAAAGGAATAAAAAAGTGCCATAAATAAAGTTCCCGGATCATCAAATGTTCTATCATAAATACTGTAAAAAATGTAAAATAAATTTTAAAATTTTCATTTTAGTCGAATTCATCTTTCAAATTTCCATAAACATTTTACTTGATAAATGTGTTAGTGAAAAAAATTGTATAACGAAAGACTGTAAGTTTTAGAGGTAAATTTTCCCCATGAAATTTTTTTATGCTATAAAATAATCATTCCCCAAAATTTTAAATTAATTATTTTGATTATGATTGTAATTATAATAAATAGTTTTTCTCAGCTAGTTTTTAAAGGAAATTCAAGATGTCTATTTATATATATTTTTACTTTACATTTTTGAATTATAAATTATTTCATCCAAAAAAAGGTTTCTTATTTAAAAAATGGAATGTTAATAGGCGATTATTTTATTATTTCTACTTTAAATAAAGCATAAAAAAATGGCTTTTTATTTATTCATCAATATTTTTTGAAGAAACTAAAGAGAAACTTGCCCAATAGATTGAATATTCTGGATTTGATTTTTATATATTTTTTAGAACACATCACTATTTAAAAATAAGATTTAAAACCAAAAATATATAATTTTTTAATCAATCAAAAAAAATTTCTCAATGAAATCCGAGTATTTATAAGCAGACCCTTTAGAAAAAATTCTTCAAACGCTTAGAATTTTAACTATTTTTTGATTTAAATAATAGATTATCAGTGTGTTAATCGGGATTTTTTTTTGAAGAATGTAAGCTTTTAAATTTAGCATCAAATTATGTTATCGACCTATCAAAAAGCTCTAATATACGATAATCAGCCCAAATAAATAGAGTATTATTCGTTTAAAGTTTAGTTTAGAATGAAAGAAAAAAGAAACTATTATCTAGATTTTGCGGTAAAATGTCGCATTTATTAAAAAAATTAATAGCTAAAGTATCTAATATGGAATTGGAACCGGTTAATCTTAAGGCGAAAAATCCCCTCAAGAGAATTTATATAATTAACATACAGTCATATTAAATGCCCTTTTTAAAAAAATTAATATCTGAATACAAGAATACTGGCATAGTCTTAAATCTATTTATTTTTTACTATTTGATATAAAAATACATATTTTAAATATACTAAATAATGAAAATTTAAAATCAAGGATTAAGGATTCTTAATTTTCGAGCTTTGCTAAAAAAAAAAACCTCAAACAACCTAGTTTTCGAGAGTTAAATTTTTCAACCAGAGAATTAATTAAAGTGTATAGAACAAAACTAGATCATTTGGCCTTTTTTTAAAAAAAGTATACTGCTTTTTTGAATAAGGGATATCTAATCTATATATTTTTAATAATTTAACATATGATTTAAATTGGCGAACCGTAATAACATTCCAAATTAATTGTGCTAAAACAATGCTGTCCAACAATCTAGATAATGCTGGTGCAATATATAAAACTTAATTGCGGTTAAATTATTTATCCTTGATTTTATGTAATTTTTGGAACTTTAATTATTAAAATAATTTTTTACGGGAAATATATTTCAAGTACAATTTGTTTTCATAAAAACCAATTTAAAAAAATTAAAAATCGTCTTAACATAACTCCCGTCTGCTCTTTAGAGGCTTCCATACATCAAGGAATTTTATGGCTATATTATTAAAAAATAGCAGTGTCTTGTTTAATAGCAATTGTTGAGGATTATTAAAGAGTTTCAGTAAAACTTCGGCTTTGACTTTGTCTGTCACACTGGGTAAAAAAAAGGCCATTCGATAGTGCCACAAGAAACCTGAGATAACGAGTTTTATTTAAAGACCAGACTTTTTTTACTATGTAATCATTGGCTAAAATGAATGTATTTATGAGTGGGCCAATAAAAATAGAAAAAGCATACTTTCTCTAATTAATTTTCAAAATTTTGCCAATAAAAGATATCATTTGATTTCCCAGCTTCAGATTAACCAATAAATTTATACTTTATTTTTCGCCATATTTCCAAAATATAAAGTGGTAAAGGTTTAGTAGGAAAGCGTCCGCTCGCAAAGAGAATCTCCCTACTAATAAATGAGAGAAATGCTATTTGTTACATTGAAGAAATATTAATATTTCATTTGATGACTGAAATTGAACCAGCTTCTTAATAGTCAATCAAATAAAAATATTATTCGAAAAATAGTCTTCATTATTCTGACACAACGAATTCCATATATATATTTGTAGCATGTAAGGGTTTATTCCAGGCCAAATATTAGGCTAGATATTGCGCAAATAAGAGTCTAAAATCATTAGGAATACACTGGGCTAAAATGGAAAAATTACGTTCTCTGCTTTCATTAGTACATAAAGGCAGGGTCAGTGGCTGAAAGTTTGGCGATATTGATTCAGGGGGACATAAGTAAGGGGGTGGTGAAGCACTCTTGAGACAAGTTCTGAAATGGAATTCTAGCTTTTAAGTAAATTGATTTATTACACGGGGCAAGAAACTGGATCAATTCCCATAATGAATCTTACTCGGTAACCCCATAGAATAAGAGTCTAAGAAAAAAAATGGCGCACTATCATTCGTCGCGACCAGGTGCTCTCTTCCGACTATTCAACCCCCACAGTAAAAGATAAAAAAAAAATATTTCTTTAAAAAGACTAGGCTGCTAGACTTGACTTGATTTTGTACTAAAAAGTTCCTAAAATTTGTAAAATAATGTCGATCTATTATCCAAGCGAGAAGAATGCACTTATTAAGTTGTACGTTCCCAACCCAGAGAGGCCGATAAACTTTGTAATCGAGTTCATGAATCTGCCTGAAAATCGGTTAAGTGTCCCAATGCTCGAAAGCATTGGTCTCGCTCTGGACCATATCGAAGCTCAGCTAGCCAAAGTACCAAAAGGTGCGAGGGGAAAGGGTGGTAGCGTTATTACAACATCCACCGGAAAATTCTATAGCAATGGTTTGCTAATTGAGGATCTGGCTAAACATAAGAACCATTTCGATCTGGCTTTCAAACCTACTCTAGCTAGATTTATTAATTTCGGAATTCCTACCATTGCTGCAGTTAATGGACACGCTTTTGCTGGCGGTGCCATGTTGGCTCTAGTTCATGACTATGTGGTCATGAATTCCGAAAAAGGATTTATTTGCATGGTAAGTCGTTTTCTGATTTGTCCTGGATTCTTCGTCTTAATATGTATTTTTTACTCGTCTTAGAATGAGGTCGATTTGGACTTCCATTTACCGGTTGGAATTATTGATTTGGTGAGAAACAAAGCTAATGCTCCAAAATACGTCAAAATGATGGCTATGGGTCATAGATTCGGTGGTATTGAAGCCGAGAAAGCTGGCTTGGTTGATTATGCTGTTCCTAGCAGTAAATTGCTTGAAACTGCCATTGCACTGGCCGATAATGCTTCGCTTAAAACTATTGGTAATGGAAACACTATCCGTCTCATTAAGGCGGATTTGAACAGACATGTTGTTGAAAGTATGATTAAGGGCTCCTGCGAAATGCCTGATGCCTACTTATCTAAACTTTAAATTTTCCGTTATTATTTTCGCACTAGCGCTTATGCCTTTATTTATGGGTTTATTTTGTCTTAAATAAAGCTTATATCATTACGCTTATTGAAAATTGAAGATAACATTATCATTGTTATGCTTAGGTTTTGTTTTACAATAAGTAGGGAATATGGATATTCGCGATCCTTTTCAGATGGATAATAGCACATTTGTAAAACCCCAGGAAACTACTAGCTTGGCACACCTTTTGCCTTGATACCAATTCCTTCCATATCGCATATTTACTCTGCATCTTGAATTTTCTTATAGCTGTTTGAATTTCATATTAGAAGCTTGATGTGGCTTCTGTGTCAAAGTTATCATCTAATATGAAAAAACTTTTGCAATTTTTTTTTTTTGTGTCACGGAATTTTATTGTAAGATAACGTCATTAAAAACTATACTAAAAAAATAACAAAAAAAGAAAAAGTCATATAGAAAAGACTATTATCCTAACTACAATAAGCTCCTCTGCCGGACTATCGGCTGCGTACCTACGGGAAAAGGGTTCAATCTACCATCCGAAAGACCCCCCCTGGCATTGCTTCAAGTACGTGTATGGCTGAGGTTACGTGCAGTCAAGAATTAAGCTCTTTGTCAATGAACAATAGTTCATTGAATCTACTGAGCTCCTAGTCAGAGCC